>PPJW02000066.1:0-72998 GCA_003705905.2 Lipomyces sp. NRRL Y-11553 | reverse complement strand
AGAATTTATACAACTTGGTCATCTGGCTAACATTAATATAGGCAGACGGGGCATCTGAGGGTCTGAGGGGAGCCGTCAGGCTCACGAACTGTGCAGGTTTTTACCTCCGGGAATTTTGTTTTTTTCCCACTGGGTTTTTTTTTGTATTTCCCGGAGGTTTTCCCTGCACCTTTGTCCAAATGGAGGTTCCATTTTATTGGTGTACATAGACGTGGATTGTACATTATTTATAAGAGGGTTGGTTACTTGTAACTGCCCGCTGAGGCTTGCCTCCTTGCCTTCTGGTCTGGCCTGAATGTGCATGCAAGACGCCATCGGAACTCGGTATTTTGTACGCAAGTTCAAAGTATTCCGGGGTGGGCGGCTGATGTGCAGTCTAACAACGCAAGAGGCATCTTGCCTTGCTCAAGTTTCAGAATACTGTGCAGGCCTGGACTCTCCGGCTTGATTGGGGCGACCTCTACATTAGGGCGCCCGCTCCACCCTCTATCGCAAGCTTCACCATGCGTGCGCAAATGCCGAACCAGCTGGTCATGCCGCAGAAAGGCCTTCTTACACCCATCAACTGTGCATTTGAATCGCCGATCGGCCGTATGAATGCGCATATGTTTGGCCAGATTCGACGACTCGGCAAAAGTCTTTCCGCATCCGGGCCACTTGCATTTCAACGGCTTCTCCCCTGTGTGCGTTCGCAGATGTACAGACAGCGCCGTGCTCGCCGCGAAGCGCTTGCCACACACTTTACAGTCGTATGGTTTCTCACCTGAATGTACGCGCATATGTTGAGAGAGGACTAGCTGCTCTGCGAACCTCCGTCCGCAAACACTGCACTCGAACGGCCGATTATGCGTATGAATCTGCAAGTGACGAATAATTTTCTGTCGTTGTTGAAACGGACGAGTGTTTCGCTCGCATCCGCTCCACATGCAAGTGTATTCCTGCTTGCGAGAGCCAACATGCTCCGCAATTATATGCTCCGAGAGGTCTTGCGTTGATGAGAAGCATTGTCCACATACCCTACCATCTGATGATGCCCACAGACATTTATGGTGGGCGGCGGTTTTGGAATCCGGGTATAAATGACACGGCGGTTGTGGGCGATGGACATGATCATGGTGGTGTACTGTGTGTGTATGCAATTGTAAATTTTGGTGAGAATTCGGTTCCTGTTTTACTTGTACTTGCTGTGTGTGAATATGATCGTGCACGACGTGGGAGACAAGGGAATTAGAGCTGAGCGTCATGAAATCGCACGCGTCCCATTCACAATGCAACGGGGCGGCCAATATCGGCGGCAAAGTTGGTAGAATATGTGAATCGACGAGATTTGGATTAATGACCGTTGTATCGGCATTGAGGTTCTGATCACATTGCAAGCCTGTACCAGGATTAACAATCGGCAGTGCAGGTGTCGCATTTGCTGAAACCGGGGCAATAGTGGTAGTCTCCGCACTAAATCCCATATGGTCGTTCTTAACGTGATAAAGTAGTGCATCCAGTTCGCCAGCAGTGACTGTGCAGTGGTCCCACTGACAGGGCAGACTGGTACTCCCAGTGGTAGCCCCAGCAATGATATGGTCATTTTCAACATGATAAAGTAGTGCGTCAAGTTCATCAGTCGTGACATTGCACGAATTCCAGAGACACGGCAGACTGGCAGCCGAGCTCGGCGCGTTAACTTGATTTAGTAACGGTTTACTCGTATGCTGATGTTGCTTTTGCTGAGAGGTGATTGGCTGCGGATGCACGTCCAACTGCTGTTGGAGGCTCTCATTCTGTAAAAACGAAATGTGAGAAGTCCTCAAATGCTCGTCCAGGTCCGAGGGAGAAGTGAAAGCAAAATTACAGTCATCACCCCAGTGACAGTGGTTCTCGTTCCCCTCCTCCTGCTGTGGTGTTCGCACCGGCGTAGAGGTAGGAGTGGTGGTAACTGATGAACATCCTGAAATCGGCGACAAAAATGAGCAACCAGTTCTAGTCGTCCTTGGCCGTCCTGTCTTCAAGCACACCGCGCAGTCCTCTCCATTCGCCGCCGACTGCTCAACTCCGCAAAGCGGCGGCTCACATGCAAAGCTGCAATGCTCATCGACGCAATGCTCATCGACGCAGTCAGAGATCTGGCAGTCGATACCGTCGCAATCACCGTAGTGCTCATCCGTGCAAGCCGTCAAGTCACAGTGAGCATCGTCCAGACACGGCGCATCGAAACAGCAGTAGTAGTCAGGATATACGGACAAGGACTCACACATCCCGCCGACTCCATTCAAACCTTCAGAGAACGTCGCTGTAAGCTTGCCCAAGCCTGTGGGATGATTCTCACTGTGCATGGTTTGTGGGGGACCATAGGGGAAAGAAAAGTGTGGCCGAAGTGTTTAGCTGGACGTGAAAGGTGCGACGACACAACAGCAAAAGGCAAACTGCAGCTAGCACGTAATCGGCAATTTAGCAACCCGAACAGTCGACTTACTATATATGCAGGGAATCTCTCTATTTTTTAGTTTATCCTATCGGTTTATGGCGACAGTTAACTTGCAAGTCGACTTTAAATTACCTACTATAAACGGTGCCTCGGTGCTTCCGTATCTTTCGCTAGCACCACACCACCACTCAGATAAACAGCGAAATATTTACAGTTATCTCTTCATTGAATACATTCCAAATTACGCACTATACGCGATTATAGACATAGATCCCTACAAATTTGCCCCTCGACAGTCAACACTATAGCAAGCTGTAAGTCTTAAGCCAACCCAATATTTTCCAATCTCCCGAGGCGACTTGAGATGTGGCACCTTGGTGGTTAAAATGCAAGATTCGGCAGGTATTCCTCTTTTGGACTAGCGTCAGACTATAGCCAAACGCTAAGCTACAAAAGTATGCCTGATCGAGGAATAACGATGGCAATTAATTCACCAATTCGTGCAGATGAGTGATGGGCAAGGACTGCAATTTTGTTCTCGTCATAAAACTAGTTATTCCGCTGAACTAGTTATTCAAAGTCTGGCTAATTAGTGTTTGACTGCAAGCCACTTACCCCATGTATCGAACGTCTGATAGCGTCCAGTTAGGCGATCTTCCACACCTTAACCAATCATTCTTAAAGAAGCCACCATCTTACTCAGAAGCACCACATTTTGCTAGTCCCCCCCAAAGATGGATTGCTGATAAGCTAGGCATTCTCGGTGGTACCTTTAATGCCGGCAATGATATTCCGATTAGATATCTTCTATACAGTAGATAAAGCAGCATACTGCCAATGTTATATGATAGTTATGCGTTAATTACAAATATTAATTAGCCATTACGCAAAAGTTACTTTATCGCAATCCACCCATAACACTCCCCGAAACAACATGCCCGTATCACTATATATAATTACAAAACCAAACTACCATACCATAGCCTTCCCAAAAATAATATACAAAATTACAATTTCGACCTTTGACACTATGTCATGATCACGACTTTAGTCGTGCCTGGAAGTGTGCCCCTGCAATCGTGATGATCCGACACTCACTTTTCGTTGTAATCGACCAAGTTGGTCCGGCATTGGAATTGCCGAAGTAACTGGACTTTCTCTCGGACTTTCGGTTGAGCCCGCAGTAGGTGTACCTGGCACATTGTCCGCGGACTTGCGACCAGACTTGCGGTATAAATAGTCCGCCGCAATGCCAGATAATCTAACATCTGGGGGCACTTCGTGCGGAACCTGCGCGCCGTACTGTAACAAGATCTCAGCGATGGGGAACGTGTGAGCGTTTTTCGGAGCGCATACTAGCGCAGTAAGAAACGTCGAATACTCCGCTATTGACGTCGCGGATGATGACAGGAGAGTATTCGCGTTCGCGTTCGCATTAAATGCAAGTGCTCGCAAAACCCCCACGAGATCTTGTCCCTTGATCGATAATCGAAGGGCCGAGTTCGGGTGCGGTACCGGGGAAACGAATGCGCGATCAACATATTTCTTGGTTATGTAGATTAGTCGCGACTGTCTAGATGAAGCACTGGCAGCGCCGCCTAATTGCGTTGGCTGCGTGCTGGACGCCGTTTGTTGAACAACTGGCCCTTGCTGGTACCCTAGCGCAGAAAATAGAGTAGACTTTGCTTCGACGGCTGATGGCAGAGCTTCCCACACAGAGTTGGCTTTGGTGTTACCGATGGCTAATAACGCATCAACCAGATCAGGAGTAAATGACACTGTATCCAGCGTAAGGCTTCGAACCTTCGAGATATGAGTGCCCAAAGATCGATGGAGGCCGCTACATTCTATGCATAGAATGACCATCAAATTAATAGAGACCCATTCGACTTTCGCTGTTGCCCCGCAATCAGCGCACATATTGTTGCTCGGATCCGCGTCCCGTAATTTCTGGATAAGAGTTTCAGTAGACTCATGGAGCGTAGAGTTCTGACTGTTGGATGACGCAGCGGAAAGCGGTTGCGCAACCGGCTCGCCGTCTTCGTTGTCATCGGATGCATAAACAAGAGGCGTTCGCGCCTGTTTATGTGTACTGTCGATCACCGGAGTTACCCGTCGAACAGTCGGCGTCGTTGCCGGCGGTTTTGCAAAGATCGACTCTGCGCTGCCGCTCAATGCGTTTGTACTCACATCACTTGAAACAAGTGGAACCGACCGCATTGAACTGGTACCCTCCAAAGTACTCGTAATTGCGTTAGAGATCATGTTGATCCAAGAGAACATATCCTCTTCAGAAGTCGCCTGGTAAATTCGGCGATACTGAGGCGTAATAACCTCGAAACAAAACCGCCTGTCCGTACCTCGCGCCTCTCGCACGGTGGCCATTTTCAACTTTATCGGATCATTATGAAGTTCTAATGATTGTTTCCAATTGGAATACTCAAACAACTGGCCACCAGCCAACACCACCCAAAACTTGTGCCAACCAGGTTTATTCAGGTTTCTGGGATCTGAGTGGCCGCCTGGTCGCGACATTGCCCACAGTAATCCTTCTTTGCGACGACCCGCGTCAGCACCAGCATCCTTTTCCTCTATTTCCCGCATAAATTTAAATTTTTGTGGTGAAGGAGAAACTGCGGATCCATAGCCGGTCGCAGAGCTCGCAGACATAGTGGTTGTCAGTGGTGGTAAGGATTCAAACTGGTGCCCCTCAGACTGTTTTCGACGGTGGCCGGGTCCAGCTTCCGCAATAGGAACACCGCTCATGGCCGCTGCAACCGGCTCCGGCATAGATGACATCTCCAACGCTCGACGCCTCTCTTCGCGTTCAGTACGATGTATGCTCCACGCCTCGTGATTTTCTTTCATGGACGAAACCATATTGTCAACATGTGGCTTAGCAAGTTGCACCGATTTCGAAGCGACGAGGAAGTGCTTAAGTAGCGCCTCGGCATATGCACTTAGCTGGTAGGAGACTTCTTGCTCCTTCCGTCCACCATGTAAATCTTGAATGTATGAAAAATAGTCGAACCGCTTTAGCTCAAAATTCTTTCGCTTGTCCTGATACTTTGAACTACTCTCGACCTTCTTCTTACCCCTTCCGTCATACTTCGTGGACAAGTATCTGCTCAGCCATGAATAATACTCACGGGACTCATCCTCAAATTCCCTTTTCTTGGCATCTGCTGCTTTTATATCAACATCGTACAATCGTCGCAACGGCTCAATTACATATGTCTGCCAATCAATACAGTTCTGGCGTTCGAACCTGAGCAAGTCCCTACCGACAACATTAAAGTAATGGTCGACTGGTGGCTGAAACGACGGTAGCCCTTTCGCAGTATCACGAAGGTTGTCAAGAAATGTTGTGTATGACTCGCAATAATATGCTTGCGCGTCATATGCCTGTATAGCACTTTTCAGTAGGCGTTTGATCAAACTTTTCAGCGATGCTGTCTTTTTCTCCAGCGATGCGACGGTTGCTCGAAACAGGGGACCATCCTCCGGTTGTGAGAAATCATCAGGCGCCGGTCTTATACACGTAACAGTAGCCGCACTAGCAACGGCTCCCTGGGTAACTGGCACGGCGTTGTCGTTGGATGGAGGCACACCCGCCTTCATTTCGGGCAAAAGTAAGGCTGCTGTATCGCCGGTTGTGATATCATGCGACAACTTTGCACTAGGTAACAGTTCAGACGGCGAAATGGTGTCAGATACAGAAGACGGTGATCGGAACTGCGCCAAGACAAATTCTCGAGGTGAAGGTGGACTTGTCCATATGGATTTTGGAGCATCTTGAACCCAAAATGAAAATTGGGCGAGTACATTAAGCTTGTGATCGTGTCTATCGTACTCGGCGAACTAGAGTTGTTAGATCGTTCTAATTTCATACTAACAACACAATACATACACAGCATGTATTTCTCCATCCATTAAACTGGTCGTTAATTTCGCTCGGCGGCTTCCATGTCCATGACCAATCGAGTGCCATCGAAGATGCATCGGATGAAGTGTAATCCCCAATAAAGACAACGTTCTCCTTGTTTTGCATCTATACGGGCAAATTAGCATCAGACGACATGTATTTATAAAACATAGGTAAACTGACGTTGGGATCAGACTGTAACTCCTTTGTAAGGATCGCATCAAGCGCTTTGTTGTTCGTAGAGCTCAAAAATGTCATTCCATTGAGAGACAGCGTTTCATATTTTGCCTTATTGATCAACAGAGAAAATTTAAATACTAATCCTCCTTCATTGAGCAGTTTCAGTAGAATTGGCGTGACACTATTTATTTCGAGATCTTGGACGAATTCCACCATCGGCGAATCTTCCTCTCTAACCGCCACAGTTGTTCGCCAATCTGCCGTAGGCGATATTCGCAATATAGACCGCCCATCTAAATTCTGAACCAGAATGCTCGTAATGGTAACTATGGAATATATTAGGCCGCGGTAACAAACGGTGTGAAGCCAAGTACCAGGCGCATATTTAGGAAATACTCACACCGTGCTTGATCCGCCAGGTAGACGCTGCCGATTTCATCCGGCCTACTGGCTATAGCGCCCATCACTCAGGAGAAATGAGTGCACTTCTTGTCCGGTATTCGCAGGCTCCTAGTCAAGAAACCTGGACTTTTGCTCCAAGTTGGAGTTCAGATTCAGCCTTTACGACACGCAAATCATCAGTTAAGACGGCCGAGATACGTTTAGCGTTAGCTTCAATCAGAACATTGTTACGCACAATACAAAATAAGTTTCCCTAGTACGCATTTGGATAAAGTCAAAACCTTATTACTTTGTCTTACTCCAGCCCCAGCTCTATGTGCACTTAGGCTCTAATCTCCTTCTGCCTCACAACACCCCACCGGCAACAGCTCATGACACAACCTGATCAGTGGTTTTTGTCTCCGATGGATTCAAAGAAAGTCCCCAATTTCTGGAGACAGACTCCACGGTTCTGTCCTCCATCCCCGCTGACATAAAACATCAGGTTATGCCCTGATGGGCCGGATATGACAGTCCGTTTGAGGGGGAATGAGAAAGCAATATCGTTGGGCCCGCTGGATCCAGCTCGTCCGAACCACTCGACGACTTCCTTGGCGAGAACCTCATCAATATCTTAGCGGAGGATTTGTGTGAACAATCAACGTCGGATTTTATGGGCTTTCTTCAATCAGGAGATCCTGGCAAGCATCGGAAGCGCACTACCATTGTGTCCAAGCAGATTTCGGGAAACGTCAACGTAGGCCGAAGCTTGTTGTTTTCTTGCTTTTCGTATATTGAGACTAGCAGCTTGATCAAAGATCTCAAAATGTTGAACATCGACACCATGCTCAATGGCGACACCGATTTTGTTCAGCGTTTCAAGGACTGCATGCTGGAGGCCATTTATAGGGACAAACACCTCGCTGAACCTCTGGAAGATGAGGTCGAGGCTGATCACCTCTTGAAGCTGGTCAAGTTGCAATACCTGACTAGAAGACGGGCAAGCGCATTCCTGGCATCCAAGCTTATAACCCCCCATGGTAATTATTATTGCGATGATCCTTTCTAAGTCAATGTGAACATCGACAGCATGTCCAATCGCGACACCACCCTTTCCTAGCTTCCAAGCTTATCACGGTCCATGGTAACTATCACTCGTCGTCCCTTCTAACTGAGCATTCGGACAGCCTTAGTAAAAGATTGATGAATAACTGACTCTCATTGTGGAAATATAAATATGTATAAACGAATGAAAATATTCACATACATCAAGACAGCGAATGTAATGTTACATGGTAAACGAACCAGTAAATAAAGACCAAAAGACAATTAAAATTTCACTTTTTACTCATGACCCACAAATACTCCCTAGTGTCACCCACTAGCCACAGCTTGTGATTTATATATGTTAAGTGACGATGCAGACTCCTTGTACGTTATGTTACATCTGGAATATAACGAACCGCCTCAAATCCAAAGCTCGCCATAGAATCATACACTCTCTAGCATCTGCTTTGATGTATGTTTAGCAAATTTAAACTGTCTCACCGACTGGTGCCTCGTAACCTGGCTCCTCGCCACGCATATTGGTGGGCGGCTCTATCGACGGGGTAAACTCGAGGACAATGTAAATAGCACCAACACTATTAACAAAGTGAGCTTCAATAGACTTATCGCATATGCAGAGAGGCACACTTACACCATGATGACACTGCCTCCAACGATTCTCAAAGCACCCGGAGCGATAATAAGAGCACCAATGAAAATGTAGACTTAACATGATTAGTACTTATTGCAAAGCAAGCGAATTGAAATGCGACATACAAAGTCCACGGCCAATGAACGACATCAGGAATGAGGCATATCGAGCAATCTGGTTGGGCATAGAGAATTCTGCACGGAATTAGCACACGCGTAGCAACATCATATATGTCATGCGCGGAGCAACTCACCTGCTGTTATAACTAAAGAACCGAACAAGATCGTGTAGATAGCCAGGACGACCTATCATGTTCACTTAACTTCTATTACTTAAATACTTTATAGGACTTCGCATACCGAGCGGCTATAGACTAATGTTAGAACGAATGAATGCACCTCAACGAATTAGGAGGGCCACTTACAATCCGAGCGGAAAAAAGGACGAAATGCCACCCAAGATCTAAACCAAGGTAAGATATTTGAAAAATGTGTTCTGCTTTGAAGCATTGCGTCCAGCCACGATCAAAGCGAGAGATAGGTAACGGGCAAAAGCAAACTCACCATTAGAGCGCCAATTACGAGATTGACGACCCTAAATGGATTGGCAATACTATCCTGGTCAAAGAATCCCATGACTAATGTGAATTAAACCTCTTGAGATTATACAGATGATGGGTAATATAGTCGTGTGACGTAGAATTGGCCTACGTAGTTACGACCAACCAGACCAGACGATAATAGAAGTGACTCGACACTCGACGGCGTTGCAGCCCACGCAAGGCTAAACTGTTTTGGGCAATGCTGCCTTTATCGCACAACATACACCTGTGTGCATTTAGAGAATCAACACTACTGCACTTGCAATTTACTTTTCATTTGGTACGCAGTACGAACCGGATTATTAGTAATTCGCTTAAGCGTTGTATTATGCATCAATTTATTCGCAACTAAAACAGCCACAGTGAGTTCCACCATAAGATCACATTATGTGCTTAATTGGTTATAAAGCTGTTGATCGGTATATATTGTCCATGACCAGCGACCCAGAAAAAATTAAAGCGCAAATATATCCCGCAGGCTTAACAAATCTCCAACGAGGTTCTGTAATTTTGGACCACTTAAAAATGTTTTTGTGATACAGGACAGGCACTATGGCCGGCATACCGCGCTTGATGAAAGATCCCTATGCCTACTCGCGTCCGTATCAGCCACCCATCGACAAATCATAGCAAAAACCATTTCACATTCATAGCGAAGGACATGCAAAGGATAATATTTTAATTAGAGCAACGAAATAACATAAATCAACCTACTACACACATTATTACACCCACTCATGATCCAATCTACCGCGCAGTAAATCCAAAACGTAAGGCACTTTCATTTACAACAATGCAACAACACATGGACAACTTAAGGCTGTCTATACAATACAATCTCACTCTGTTTGAAATACCTACGCGCATCTTCGTCGATGAGAACAAGTGACAAGAATGTTCGAGTAGAAAACTTCTTGTTTACGTCCCTGTACGTAGGGGTAAGATCGAATCCGCCAAGGAACAATCTGATCGGAATCGTCTCTCCTCGCACAGGCGCACCGTCCATGATTTCAAATCTGACCAAAGTTTCACTTTCATTGTACTGATTTGGTGGAGTACCGGTAGTTTCGCGTCTAATAATCGATAATTCCATATGCTTAATCTTCAATCGTACCAAAAGGAAGTAGATACGTCCAACAATAACGTCCTTTAAATGGTACCTGGATTTTGAGTATTCAAACTCAATGTGCAAACAATCTTCGATGCCGACATCCATTTTGATCGAGCTGACTGTATCCGGCGGGATGTTGTAGGAGTACACCCAGGTATCCTTCTCCCGAATAACGTCGGCCATCCGGCGGGCAACCGTCACTCGAACAAAGTATCGTAATCGTACATTAATACCATTGTAGCTTTCATATTGCTTCTCAACATTCTTAAATTCAAATTCGTACGATTCTGGGTGCTGGAGTTCCCCAGGCGCTGCCAATTCTTGGCCAAGTGTAAGAAAGTCATAGGTGTTTCCTCTGTCGGAGAACATTTCTATAGAAACCATCAGTTATCAATTACTCTAAATACGTCGCGCAATACATACCGATAGTTCCAATAAACTGGACCTTAATTCCAATGTGCTCAAGTCGGCGTCCATCCTTTGGTCGGATGGTCACTGTACCTTTCACCGTTTCTCCATCCACAAACAATGGCACCTTTTCCTTGCGTCGCTTGTCCAGGCGCACATCAACGTGCTTTCGCTGGTCTTCACCGTCAAGGCGAACTTCGATGTCCAGGGGAGATTTGAAAAAGAGAGCCATTTCACGCGAGTGCAGCTAGTAGTACCTTGGCAGCCTAACCTTCGGGCGACAATTATGGATAGTGGTATGAGTTGCCAACAAAGCAAAAATTGTAGCCGCGTGAATATTTAATTGCTGGAACTAAAAAAGACGCGTTATTGCAATTGTTCCGGTACCGACTGCGTGGTTTATTCTGCTAGGGTGTCGTGAGTTACCTTTAGACATCGGGATTCGAGATAACGTCGCTGACCTAAACGATATGACGAGGCCACACGTGAATTAGAGGGTTAGGGTGTTTTGGTTTCTCGGCATATCATCTTGAGATAGAGTCAAGTAGGTTTATGTATTGTGGCTCGTTTATTAGCATCATTTCACCATAATAAATATTATATTACGAGGCATAATTGCCTAATGAATTTTTACGTTGGTCGTTGGAGCATGAGGACATCCTCTCTACCAAATTGCTCGCAAGTTCAAGCCTAAACGCAAGACTGTAAGAACCAACCTAGTCGGCAAAATTTTACTATCTAATGATGAAGGTATAGTCGTAGTAATATTATTCGCATCGGTCTTTCTCTTGTCGCGACCCAACTGGATGTACTCACAAGGAAGAATGGCAGTCGGGTTGTTGGTAAGTATTCGGAACAGCACCTAAAGGCAGAATAATATTCCTCGGAAAGTGAAGAAAATGATTATGTTTAATCATCACTGACGTAATTTCACATCTCAAACAGTGTGAATGTCATAAATCTATCGTCATCGGATTCATCATTCTGGAATACCTTTATGTGTGCCCAATACTAACATAACCAGGCTGTTACGCATCGAGTCTGCTGGTAGAACACTATGAACACAGTAATGCAAGTCGATTGATGACATAACTAAATAATCATAAAGTGAAATATAATTAGACATAGAACCATCATAAATTTCTCGATCTCTGGATCTCAAATCGTCAACCGGTGCACATCATGTCAATTCAGAAAAACGAAATAGTTTTTGGCGAAAATAAATTTTGTCCGGGAGACCCTAAAAAACTGAGTGAACCGTTAAACTTTAAACGCGCGAGATGTGTCGAGTAGAGGTCACGAATCCTATTCAGATCAAGACTAGCAATGGATCTGCCAGGCTTGAGTTCTGCTGGACAGGTGGGTTTTGTGTTAATATCAAGCAGATTGTAGGCCGATGTTTACACTGACTGACGCCATTTTAGACTAGCGCGACCACTGGCACTGTCGATCTGCGGCCAGAGACCGAATGGCGGTTCGAGGTAGGGCTCGATTCAATTGTCACAGTCAAGGTAACTTATCCTGATGTTAAGCATGGAACTGGATATTGATGCATTATGTGCAGGTGCTTCAAGGGAACGCAGAGATCTTTGGTACAGAGCTTGCAGTTGGCCGAACGTACTCGTTCACAGCCACGAAATTGAGCTTGTTCACATGGCGGGGCTGCCGATTCGAATGGTCAGGGGACCCTCTGGCAGAATACGTTTCCGAAGAGTCAGTTATGAGTAGCTACGCAAATGTACACTTTGCGTTGGAGAAGTTACGAATGCAGGCTGCAGAGAAGGATGCACTTTATAGGAAAGAGATAATGAAAGGCACTAGGAGCACAATCACACCTGGCCAAGAAGGAGAAGGACCGCGAGTTTTGATTATTGGGTCTCGGAGTTCTGGAAAAACAACTCTTGCAAAGATATTAACAGCATATGCCGTGAAGATGGGTCGGAGTCCAATTGTCGTCAGCTTGGACCCCAAAGAAGGCATGCTGAGCCTACCAGGAACAATTTCTGCGGCGTCGTTTTCGACAATGATGGATGTGGAGGAAGAGGAATCCTGGGGATCTAGTGCAACCACAGGACCAATGCATGTTCCTCCGAAGAACCCAACAGTGTATTATTTTGGATCAGACTCACCAACTGATAACGTTCGATTCTACAAGTCACTGGTTTCGAGGCTATCCATCGCCATTTCGTCGCGATTAGCAATCGATCACAGAGCACGAATTTCAGGCAATATAATTGATGCTGCCGGGATAATAGACCAGAAAGTAGGCTATGACCTGATAGATTCCATTGTTGCTGATCTATCTGGTACGCGTCAATCTTTAATTCGAATACAAATATACTTCAAATGGCTAATGAAAGGATAGTTGACGTCATTGTCACAATTGGAAACGAGCGACTCTATAACGACCTCTTGAAGCGATATCAAACTAGGAAGCAGATTACGGTAGTTAAAGTCCAGCGATCGGGTGGTGTGGTTGAGCATGATGACGCATACCGGAGATCAATCCAACGACGAATGATAAAGCAGTACTTCTACGGACCACCCAAAACCGCGTTATCTGCCTTCACAATTACTGCAGATATTGCGTCTCTTACGGTATATAAACGGAGTGAACGTAAGTACAACCCGCAAGCCGGCAATATATAAACTAACTCCATATCAGAATCGCACTTGGTAACCTCGTCAGCCTTGCCAATAGGGTCCGACGAATCGACAGCGTTGCTTTCGCTGGTTACGAAAGTGGAAGTATCACCTGCTTTACAGAATGCGATTTTGGCCGTGTTATATGCGATTGCAAAGGATAGTGAGGATGACATCGCCGATGCGAGCGTAATGGGCTTTGTGCTTATGTAAGTCGAGGCTGACTTGACTTCGCGCTTCTTTCACTAATTCGATTAACCAGATTGGACGTTGATGAGACGAAGAAGAAACTTAAAGTTCTAATGCCGATACAGGCCCGCTTGCCATCCCAGGTGTGTCTCATGGGATCCTATCATTATATAGAGTGACGATCAGAAACGGGATTTCGATAACCACTATGGAGGTTGGAATGACTGGATAGATGCGGTTGTATTGTACAACAAGACAGCGGCAAGCACCCTGGACCCGGGTTACCATATAATAATGTAGTATATATGCATGAAACGTCAAAAATTTCGTACAGTAACCGTGCAAACCCATGGCATCACCCATCACCAATGCACTCTGCGAAGTGGATCAAATGCAAGTGTTCACAACTCCCATCGTACAAGGACATATAAATACAATATTGTGTCAAAACAAACGTGCATACATAATTATAAAATACATGAACACGAATATCCCTGCGCCAAGAATGAGTCACCGAATAAGCCAAGGAACCGCCGACAAGAAAACCTTACAACATGCAGATCATGCAAACGACTATAAAAAATATTCAGTCATGGTATTATGCTGTAACGCTTGCTGCTCTCGATACTCCTCGTTCTCCGGAGCAGCATCAAACACATTGAACGTCCTTTCGCCAGCATCACTTACTTCAAGAACAGATGCCATGTTACCGCAACGATAACAATAGTTAGGAGCTGACCAAACTGTCGAAAGACGGTCGTCAAACAACACTTGAAACCCTTGGTCGCAGAGCTGATGGGCTCTTAATATATGCACCATGTCATTGACGTGGAGGAATTTCTTGACAATCTCAGCTCCGAACGTGTATCCAGCACCCCTATCTTTATTAGTATTCAAATATTGCGTTAGTAGCTAATATGATATACGAACCTTGTTGATATTCCAAAGTCTTCTTTATCAGGATCAGGGTCTGACCAAACCAGATCTGCCATTGGTCCTTCGTGAGGAATCTCCTTGAACCTATCAACTACCTTAATTTGATCTATCGAATGCACGTTTGGTGACAATCCTAAGAGACATTAGCAATCCGGTCCGTGCAACTCCGAACTTGGGACTCCACACCTCCATGAATGCAAAATATGCGGTCATCGATGACGACCGATAGGGTCAAGTAGTCGAACATATCCGTAAAGTAGTTCCACACGTTGGCATTACCATATTTCGCCTTACATTCGCTGTAAAATCCGTAATTTTGGGATATGCCTCGAGACTCATGGTTTCCCCGTACTAAATACACACGGTTTGGGTATCGCAGTTTTAAGCATGTTAATAGTGATATAGTTTCTATGCTGAAGTATCCTCGATCGACATAATCTCCTAAAGTCGCCCAACAGGATCAGTCACTCGACTTCTCGCGTATACAATAGCACGACGTACCCAAAAATAAGTAATTAGTTTGAGGCGGAAATCCTCCTACTCTGAATAATTCTACAAGATCAAAGAATTGTCTGATGGGCACGTTAGCAGGTTGATGATAGAATAAACAAGGTGATAGTCGCTGTTTTGACAACGTACCCATGGATATCGCCCACAACTGACACCGGTGCTTTTATATGTATGACATTGCTCTCCGTTATTAATAGCTCCTTGGCCTTTGCGCAAACGGCCTCGACGACAGATTCGGCTAATAGTTCTCGCCTATAGAGACGCTCAATGCACCCATCGAGATCAATGGTTCCGCCATCTAGACATTTGTAAGCTTGATTGTTCTAATTAAACATCTGTCAGCAAAAACATGCTGAGGTTGTGATAAGCATACTCGTCAATCCCGGCATTCCGGGGCGCCTGCTTGTCGAACTGTTGCTGAAATGACGACGTCTAGCAAAACTGCGTTCGACAGTTGAATTCGGATGCGTTCACGTGTGAGTAGCGCACCACGTGGAATTAGCAGGTTAGCGGATTGCAATAACACAGTGGCTGAACGGACTAAATGACGATTTGGGTAGACAAGAAATGAGTTCCGTATTGGCCAGAATATTAATAAATCTATATTTTCGCACAATCAAAAGCCCATTTGGTGGCTTGATTGACATGATTCAGACATTTGGGGCTTGCTATGTATAAACAGTAAATTGGGAAGTTGCAATAAATAACCTTAACCCGCGAACCAAGCGTGTCTTCTGTTAAGCCTAAGAATATCTTTTTTGTCGCGTTCCGATCTAGTTTCACGAGAGCTCCTAGAGCTGCTTATTCTTGAAAGGTGTTGTATGCAACATGAGCACTTATTATCCTCACCGGTCGCAATCGCCGCCATCATCGTCTCAGCAACCACCTTATCCAACACACTGGCCACCTACCAGATCGACTTCCACCTACCCACCGCCGGTGAATCAAGCCGGCGCTATGCCTCTATCTGCAAAGTATGGGAGGTCATCTTACGACGATAGAGGAGGATACGCCGCGGAGCGAGGGGCATATGCACCAGAGAGGTATATAGAGAGACAGTCATACAATGATCGCCGTGACAGCCATGAGGCCCGTCGTTCCTCATCATACTACGATCGAAATGATCATTATATTCCACAGCCATACAATCCTTCAGTTGCCTCATCGTCATCCTCTCGACCACCGTACCAATACAGTGGGGCGCCGCCTGAGCCATACTCACGGACCCGAGAGAGCTTCGCGGGCTACAAGCCCATTGAACCATGGTCAGCGGGACCTTCGTATCCTGGATCAGCATCGTCCTCTCGAGGACATTACTCTTCTACATACCCGAGAAGGGATGACAGAAGTTATGCACCACCTCCTACAGGCTCATATCCTCCATTATCGTCGGAAATTCCTTTATCTAGCCAACGCTACAGCAGTGCACGGAATGACCCACTGTACGTTGAGATACTCTTTTTTCTTGTGCTTCGATTTTATTAATGAGCTTGCAGCTGGTCTAGGAGTCGGCAACGTTCAGCATCTCCTGATCGTAGATCGCATTATCAATCTGACTTGGATTACAATCCTTCAACTCCTTCATATCGGCCCGACGAGCCTCAGCGTGTTACGGCAAGCATGCGACAATCTGAACCTGTTTCATCCACCGCTGCATCGAATGCTGCCTATAACCCATCAAATGACGGGCCAATAGCATATGCGCCGCTCACGTATACCGTTCCGGGCCCTAGTCGTGAAATCAGGTCCGAGGATTTTACCAATGATAAGCCATTGCCGATATATCGTAAGGTTTCGTTACTTTCGTTAGATGACCTTTTTTTT
This sequence comes from Lipomyces sp. NRRL Y-11553, assembly GCA_003705905.2. Lineage (NCBI taxonomy): Eukaryota > Fungi > Ascomycota > Lipomycetes > Lipomycetales > Lipomycetaceae > Lipomyces > Lipomyces sp. NRRL Y-11553. Next base: position 56,172 of record PPJW02000066.1, on the reverse strand, counting down.
AATGAACTCTTAGCATTTCGACCACCGCAAGAGATAGATCCTCCGCTGGGTGCGACATTCTTAGACTCAATGGCAATGAAGTCTGGGACACCTCGAAAGCAAAAAGAAAATGATATGAAGATCCGTGATCCGGCTCTTATTATGGTCGAGCGACAAAGCCAAATGCGCCATGCTCATCCTCGGCTAACGCGCAACCCGGATGACCCTCTCGACGACTTGCCGTTACCCCCACAGAGCGGAGCTACTAGCGGTGCCACCCCCGGCGGTGGGCGACGGAAAGATCGCATTAAATCCGATTTGATACATCCTAGAGCACAGGATGATCCACTTTCTATCGAAAGGATATTAAAAAGGATGAGAGACGGGGAACTTGAGGCAGACGAACAGCGGCAAGAGAGTGGGGGCGCGAAGAAATTACATGTAGATATTGCCGCAGGCGGTGCTGAGAATTCAGGCTTGCACCGATCGGGATCCCAGCTGGAAAGTAGGGAAGCAGGGAAGTCGTCTGCATCACAGGGCTTATTGCAGATTGTTGAAGACACTTTAGCGCAGATTCGTAGTGGTCACCTGAAGTCCGAACAGTAAAACGCATTCATTTTGCTAATCATGTTTTGCTAGTTTCATATTTGATATCATGGCAGGAAATGTACAGTACCCATTTGCTTTTTGAGTTAAATTACGGTGATGTTTTGTTTACGGATTGCTTTGCCTGCTTCTTTTTGTCGCTTTGCCAATATGTACGAATTCTGGTACCTGTAGATTCTCGCCACCATCTTTGCGGATTTAAGAATGGTTCTTCAGCACCATGAGCCTTTGACTCACCTAGTTTATTTACGTTTTTCAATATCAACGCATTCCACGTGCTGACTTCCGTCAAGGCAGGAGTAAAGGTTTTTGTATATTATTCATATACCTCATATATATACGTCTATGATTTATCAGCATATATACCTATACAACTTTCTGGTCTGGCCACGCCGATGGATAGATAAGCATCATTAGATTTTGACTAGATGGTGGGCCAACTGCCCATGCATTGTACTGAACAATTTGTGATTCTTTAAAATAGACTGATTTATATTCGCATTAACTATAAGTTAACTAATATCCTTGTACGCTTGTCACGAAGAATTTCAGGGTTAGGTGTTTACCTACCCTGAACGTTGCGAAGCAGTGTGACGCTTAGAGCCGTAAACCCGGTAAAATCTCTTTTGCCAGTACCCTGAATTTGTTGCCTATTATGTACTAGTGTAGGTGCTGTCAAAACAAGATTATCGCCAAAATTCAAGAACCCTGCCAGCCGCTCCAGACTCCAGTTCTCCAGGTTGTCCCGAGAACTGTCTGTCACTCAACCCCGCACTGGCGACATATTTTTGATGAAAGTACACTAGATTTGACAAAAGCACATGTCAAACATGAGATAGTTATGGGCTGTGTACCGCCGGCAACAAGAGCAGTCTCTGCATATGCAACAACAATCGCCCTTGCCTTATCGGCAGCCGCAGGCAACGACCGAGACTGCTGCGGCTACCGCTGCGTCGCCGTTCACATATACCTCGAAGTTCCGCATCATTGAAAGCTCAGTAGGAAGGAATTGGACCGACGCAGATATTCTGACTCTAATTGAATCTTACAAAGAATGCAAGAGACAGGAGATCGCGGCTCGAGAAGCAGCGGCGGCCACGCTAAATTCTCCCAATGACAGAACATCATCTGCTTATGGACAGAATCCGGTTTCTAGTACAGCCACCACGTTGAGGACTGCCGCATCAGAAAAGCATGAAACCACAGAAGCCTTTTTTGAGAAAGTGCACTCTGTGTTTGTAAGGAGTGCTATGAATGCACAGAGGACAGCAAAGTCATTACACGAAAAATTTGGGTTTTTAACAGTCACCTATCGGTAGGTATCTATCAGCGCGTTTCGACCATGCGGTGACCAGTCGCTAACTGTACAAGGAGAATCAAAGATTTCCAGACGGGAACTGACCACAGTCAGCAGGTGCCAACCGAGTTTTATGCAGCCACGATGCCGTCACCTTCGAGTCCTCCGAACTCGCAGCAACCGCGGAACCACGATCATACCCTAATGGAAGAATCCCGGCTATTAAAGATGGTAACATTCGTATCTTTGAGAGCGGAGCCATTATGCTCTACCTGACAGACCAATACGACAAAGATTACAAGATTTCCTACCCACATGGCTCGGATGATTACTATGAGATGCTCAGTTGGCTGATGTTCCAGATGGGAGGGATCGGCCCCATGCAAGGTAATGGGACACACATTTGTAGCTGGGCCAATTGATTTTGAATCTTTTACTAAACCCATTTGATATACAGGTCAGGCCAACCATTTTGTTGCCATGGCAAAAGTCCGCTCCGATTATGCAATTGAGCGCTACTTGACAGAAACAAAGAGACTCTATTCCGTACTTGAGTCTCGGCTGGCGTCCCATGACTGGCTTGCGGGTGACAAGTACACCTTAGCTGATATTGCAAACTATAGCTGGGTGTCGTCGTCTCCGCGATTGTTGAATCTAGATCTGGCCGAGTGGCCCGGCGTGAACAGGTGGGTCGAGCGGATCTCGGCGAGAGAACAAGTCAAGAAGGGTCTCAATGTGCCGCCGCCGACAAGGACCCCAGATCAAGAGAAGGAGTTGTTTGCAAGCATGAGGGCTAAGATCGCGGCCATGGAGAATACGGACAAGCATTGATTGATCTGCATGTCCAACAAGAAGAATATATATGCCACCGAAAAAGACCAACGCAGATAGCTCTAAACCAAGGTGGCTTTAAATAACTTATGGTTCTAATTTATGATGTCTTGCTATCAGTATTTTTCAACCGAATGGACCTAAACACTGATATATCTCCTGACCCATTGCTGATGTCATTGAAGACCTACCAAGTTATGTGGAGACAACTCCGTCAAAAAATAGGTACTCAGTCCGCCTATTATCATTATGACCGTTACTGGCAACTGTGATAAGGCCAACAAAAATTATTGAAAAAATGTGTATTAGCACGGAACAAAACCAACGATGAGCAACGAACATGTATAAACCCAATAAGATGTCCACATCACTCCCCCCACCTATAGTTAACCCCGGTACCAACAACAACAAAGCAATGTGTATATAACGATTACACCCCAATGAGCACCACGTCCAGGTAAGTATTCACGACATGAATATTTTCCCGTCTATAGTGATGAATCAATAATAGCAAAAACAACGTGATTTACCAACACCATGGATATTCCGTCCCAAAAACAACCCCTTTGGCCAAACGTCTTCTAATCAACGACGTCATGACCCGATGGCATATGAGCTGAATTAAACGCTAAATTTAAATAACATTAATCCGCTTACTTAGCCTTAGCCAATCCGACAGTGTTGTTGCCAACGTCGTAGATCGAGTACCATCTACGGAGGAAGGCATCTCCAAGAATGACGAGCGGACCGACAGGCTCAGGGAAGTCCATACCCATAAAGGCAGACATGCAGGAACCCTGGACCTCCATGATGTAATCATTGGCCGAGATCGCAAAGTCATAGCCGCCGAGATTGAAGGTGATGTCAGGTAGCTTACTGCGAACATCACAGTCGACGGTGTACTGTCCCTGCCAGTTCTTCGTGGCACCAATTTCCATGTTGAGGATCTCCGCAAGACCGGTAGGAAGAGCAATAAGGGAGGTACCGGTATCAACAATAGCACCAGTGTCGTCAAGCTCTGCAACCTCCTTGCCGAACTTGATGCTCTTAAGCTCAACCTCCCAGTATGCCTTGCGGCGGACAGGAAGAGTAATGATATCACCCTCATAGTAGGACTTATCAACACCACCGAAAGTAGCAACACCGCCCATATCCTCGTTGACAGCGGTGTCGCCGAGGTAGAAAGAGAAGACAGGCTCGTCAAGGAGACCCTGAGCAATGGCATTGTAGACAGGAGGGACCATCTTGTTAACAGAGATCGTGTCGTATCCAAGACCAAGGATACCGTCGAAGCGGCCGAAAGCAAAAGCAAGGCCAGGCTCTTGGGTAGCCTCAGCAAAGTCCTGACCCTTAATGGTGAGGTCGCCAATGGTCAATACATCGTTGGAGACGAATCCAGACATGGAGCCAGAGCCATACTGAATCTCGAAAGCAGTGCCATTCTTCTTGTACGACGATGACTCGGATGAGTCGTACTTGGTGTGAAGATAGCAGGCAATGGAGCCGCAGCTGACGGAAGGAACCCAAAGGTTTGACGAACCAGTGTCAAGGATAACCTTGAACGTCTGAGCGGGGGTACCAAGGCTGATCTCAGTGAAATCTATATTCTCATTTAGTCCAATTTCTAAGACAAGACAAGCTTTCAGCATTGATAGATGGATTCGTCATAGATCGTCGACCCTTGTGGCGGCTGACTGGCAGGTATCGCATTGACCCTAACCCAGCATTCCATTGCTCTCCAACTTAACAACGTGTCACTCTCCTCAGATAATTATATGGCAATAAAACAGTATATAATTAGGTAGAGCACAGCTGAAAAACTGGATGCGGGGTAAAATCTGTCCTCGGATTCCAAAAATCGCTCGCCAGAGGAGTGACCGAAGTATCCACGAGACCAATCTATCCAATCCTTTTCAAAAGGGAAACTTACACTGCGCATTCAAGAAGTTTGTAAGCGGCACGTTGTGAGCGGCCTCGGCATCGAACTGCTCGCCCTTGTAGCTGCCAAGGTATTTCTGGCCAAGTGCCCTCATGTGCGATGTCATATCGAGCTATGCAAACGGTCCTTGTCAGAATAATCATCAGACCATATAAATTGACGATCGGGTACCTTAGCAAGCTGCTCGGTAAGAGGGACTTTCTTCACATTAAGCCTGGATAGCACAAGCAGTTAGCTTCAGCTCGTCACACTCTCTAATTACGCTGCTAGAGCCGGCAAACCCACTTGTGAACAGCCGCCTCAGAAGAGGCCAACAGGCCACCGACGAGTAACAGAGTGGAAACCTTCATTATGCTGGTGTAATATGAGCGATGAATGAACGCTGTGTGGTGGTTGTGGCGAATACGTGAGAAGGGGAATGGAAGGAAGACAAGGTGCGTGAGGGTGCGAGCAGATTGTGCGAATCGGACAGTCCCGCCCTTCTGAGCGGCAAGTCAACTGACAAAGCGCGGGAGCACCGCCGCAAGCTGAGCCACGTTCATGATGAGAACTACCCTAGTGAGTGGATGGTGGCTGTGCAGTTAGCTCCCTTATCAACTGCGATTTAGTCTAGCCTCGTCATCCATAAAATCCCTAACCCTAGCAATTCTTCCTTATCTAGTGGCGCTTGTCGCGCGATCTCTGTGGTTTATGGCGTATTGTCACCGACGTTGCAGTACATGAGCAATTAACTTTCTAATTTAAGACGCTGTCGTTGCCCTGGCAACTTGTCCTGGGATAACTCTTACTTCTTTGGAGATATATATCTATTGTTAAATAACCCCAATTAATGATTTACGGCTTTCGATTTAAGCGGTGAATGATCAACATTATTGCGCCCGTAGCCCGTAGCCCGTAGCCCGTGGCCTGGAGCTCTATCAAGCTCACCGACGCAAGTATGGCAGACATAGGTAACGCCAAAGAGAAGACTCTATTGCTTGTGTGTAAGGGCAGCAGGAGGTTCCTCAACACTTGTAAGCTCCTGATGGAAGTTGGGACTAAAGGAGACAATGGGCTCACCCGTCACAAAGTTGCTCGAAGCATACTCTGTGAGTGCCCCGCCCTTGGGGAGTTCGTTTCAAAAAACAACACATGATGGGTATCAGATTGGCGGTTGAAACTGAATCGTGACCACTGACGCGCGAGCAACAATGTTCGACCTTTTTCAGTCACTCTTCGGCGTTGTTTAGCATCATTGACTCGGCGCTAAACTTGACTTATGGGTTGTCGCTGTTGGCCAGAGACGTCTACAATCGCACGTACGACCACGCTCCTGAAAGCAAGTCCTCATCTGCACATTAGCTTGTTATGGCTGAAGAAATAAATACGACGGAGAAGAATTGGTACCGTCTTCAAATTTAGTCCCACAGAGGAATGGTTGGTCGACTCTCCACGATTCTCTATGTGAAACACCAAATAGCTAAACGAGACAAACAGGATAAATTATTGAATTACATAAATATTAAACAACAAAAAAGGTGTAAATCGTAAATGGTGAGACGAGATCATACTCATAATTACAAATCAGCCAGGTTCGTTAACAGGTCATAACCGTCATTATAAAAATTACACGACGATATATCGCAATGCAGCGACATTCAAAACAATAGATACCCCAAAAAAAAAGTCATGTTACGTCCCGGCGTAAGTCTTAATATTGCTCGTCAAAAATAAATGCCTAAACAAGTTTCGAAAAAGTCACCAGTCCCTAAAAAACGCCCCTCCAACAAATTCCGAATAGTATCAAGGATTATTACCTAACAGTGCTTCGTCTACTCGGGACGTGTTCGGTCCGTACTACCTTGGTCGGGCCCAGCCATCATCTCTTTCCTAAGTTCGCTCTCTGCAGCCGCTGCCAATACACCCACTGAGCCTGCCTCCCATGCTGGTTCGGTCCCGGGATGACCACCTCTAGGGACTGCAGCTGCTGAAGACAAAGAACTAGGATTCAACATCGCAGCACTACTTAGCTGAGGATGGACTTGTGGCCGTATATAAGGCTCGTATCCATGCAGTGTTGCCTCGGAACGATGCCTTGCATGACCGGCACCTCGCCTCCGTGGCATATTGGGACCTGAACCAAGCGACGAAATCGGTGGAAGAGAAGGATGACCTAACAAAGGCGAACCGGGACTGTTGGCCCGTGGAGCAGGATGAAGCTGATGAGTAGGTTTTGATGTATTGGCGTCAAACACTAATGTTTGACGACGTCGTTTTGGCGAAATCGTTTCTTCAGGAGCTGGATTAAGGATAGATCGGGTTGGTGACCGAGGAATACCATTTCCGAGCGGCGGCTGCTGCTGCGGTTGGTAGGATGTAGCTGGAAGAGACGACAATAATGCCGCAGTAGAGCTCGAAGATGACGGCGTCAGGCTCTCCTTTTGAGTACTCGAATTCTTGTCTTTCTGGCCACCAGAGCTGTTTGGCTGCCAGTGGTGAAACTGGATAGTAGGCTGCGATGGAGGAGGAGACGGAGATTTAACATTCTTATGAGGAGGTAAGCCAAGACAATATTTATTACTTGCAACAAACATGAACCCAACCTGTATAACTTGTAACGGTGGTGTAATTGCTTTCCCCGCTGAACGATGCGAATACTGCGGATGCTGATGCGGCGGCGCTACAGGAGACTGTTCCTGCGGTGAGAACGTCGCGGCTGCTGGGCCCGGAACTCCCGTCACTAATGATGGAAGCGACGGCGGTGGTGGGGGAGGTGCTAGTGGCGCTGGCGGTGGTGGTGGTGCAAGACCGTGCCCTCCATGTTGCGTTGATAATGACGGTATAGCCTGCGCACTTTTACTTCGATGATGATGCGGATCATATCGAGCATCTTGAGTCTGAGCATGTTCATACTCATTCTGTCGCCATATCCTAGCGACGTATTCTCTGATCCACTCCGCGGTCTCGCCAGTGACACCGTTACCGATGAATATAAAAGACAGCATGTCCGGAGGGATGCCATACCTTATTCCTTCTTTTAGCAGCTCCAAATCCTTCTTGCGCAGTTCTAGGCGATACTCTTCTTGCTTCGTGCGCTCCTCCTCGGCACGTCTTTGTTCTTCCGCAGTACGATATGCGAGAGCATGACGAAGGGACTCGTCCGAGCCCTGCCAAAAGGAAGGCGAAAAACCGAGAAGAGTTGTACCACTGTCGACAGCAGTAGGTGGAGGTGGTACGGATCCTAACGACGAGGTATGTGACTGCTGCAGTGGCATATGCTGAGGGACAGGCTGAGGGTGAGCGAGTGCGAGTGCGTGTGCGTCGTGGCCTCCCTGGGCGCTTGCGTTCATGATATTGCTTCTATAGATGAGTAGGACCAATAATTCTAAGTGGACAAAACAGGGATTTTCGATAAAGATTATGTTATCGACGGCGAATGAAGATGCGGTTAATGTATTTCACAAAATTCTACTGGAAAGACATAAGGAGGTCTGATAATAGTTAGTCGCACTGATGCCAATAAATTATGAGAATTGTGATGGACGAACAATGATGTAAATAGTCAGTTAACAATGCATTACTTTATCCAACAGTTCGAACACAATCGCGAACCGATGACAATGAATCTTCCCGCCGGGGATCGGGGCACGTACTGTGGCGTCTTCGATGCGACCTAAATTTCACGACAACAGCGGAGGTCACAAACAGAGAATGCGAGGAATCTAGAGTCCCTGCCGGTGGCAGAACAATTCTCTATGATGGCAATGCGATTCGCGAAGGAAAAGTTCGTATCGCCTTTGGTGTGGGTAAATAAGCAAAACAGGGTTGAAGACAACCAAAGAAATCACACGCGTACGAGCGCCGCAGAGGAATCACACGCAATTAAGCAATCTGAAAGCCTTGCTCACAGTCAGACCAGAAAGGGATTTCGGGCTGGACTTTTGATGATTGAGCCGTTGAAAGGATATGGAGGGCCGTTGGCAATTGCTAGAAATGGAAACGACTGATTTTTATTTCACCAAAGGACTGGGCGGCAACAGGTGTCCTGCACAGACTTATCTAGCTATTTTGCTAAAACTTGTTTTCTACGAGCCACCGGAGTTTAGGTGTATTTGCCCCCATTAAGCTGACCCTCTGAAAGTAGCGAGCAGAATTGCCTCCAATCTGCCGCAATTGCTTCCTAAAATGCCCAGAGGCAGGCTCGTTACTATGTCTCAGTGATTTATTGAAGAGCCTGTCCCCATCTAATGCAAATACAACAAAGGGGCCCCGGCAAGTTATAATCGAATCTAGTGTTTTTCGACTTCCTCTTTTTGTCGCGTATGTTATTATTTAGACTTTAGGGCCCGTCTGTCGCCCTAAATCTCATCAATACGGCCCTGCTTGGTTCCTTCCATCACCGACAGAATCACCGAAAAAAGAGCTCGTTGGGTTCAATCGGAAGCTCCTTCGCACTTCTGCCCGGCCAACTATAATGCTCATCAGCTTGCAAGTCGATAGAATCAGCCGGGATTGGCGGAACAGGTTGCACAAGTTTAAATCCAGAGAGCACAGACTTTGTTTGCCTCACGGACACCGTGACCGCACGTGCCATCCACGGCTTGCCCAATGCAGCCTGCACTTTCCTGATGCGGCCACTGGCTGTCACAATGGCCTGTTTTGGCAAATTAATTTCAAAGTTTTAACCCTAAGGATTGGAAAATAATGTAACTTATCTGACGTCGAATGTTTGCTGTGTTTAGAAATAGAGATCAAAAGAAAGCACGGATTGGCAAAAAATTGGCTTAAAATAACTATGCTTTTTCTGTCTGTCTATCATTACATATAACATTCTTTAAGATGAAATACTTTCTACTAAGACTTGGGGGATCTCAAAGCAAAATGTTGTATGAGGCCTCGAGTTCGTCCACGGCTACGGATCTGACCGACCGATCTATATCAGTGAGCGCTAAGGTCGGGAAGATGCAGACTGTCGAGTCCTGCAACTATGAATGTGCATTCTCGTCTACTTCGCCCTCACCTTAAGTTGAGAAGGTGACCGTCTATGCAAAGACTTTCTAAAGGACTTCCTTCGGCGAATGTCATAGATCGAGCATCAGCAACACGATTCCACACCCGCTCGCCTCAAAGCTCTTTGACCATGATGAGATCTGTCTGCACAACATCTCCGATGGTGAAGACATGATCTCCTACAAATCTGTATCCCAGCTTCTCATACACCTTCTGGGCTTTGAAATTCTCCTCCCAGGCTCCTAACCAAATATGCTGGAATCCCCGTTCTTTTGCGATGTCTTCCAATTTCTTGACCAGAATTTTGCCGACGCCGTTCCCGTGGTTGCTAGGGTGAACATATATCCGTTGTAGCTCTATCGTGCTCTCGAGGTGGGCGATGCACGGCTCGTTAGAACCACGCGTCAAGAGGGCGAAACCCACGATAGCACCGTCCCCACTTGTGGCAACAATCATGTCTTTCATGGGATCTGCAACCTCTTTGGCGGTTGCTGATATGCTGTAGGATTCATTCAGATACGCCTGAAGCTGTTCTGCAGAAACCGAGTGCCCGAAGGTGACGGTGAATACATGTGCTCCGAGTTCGGCGACAGCGGTAACGTCCTGAGGACCTGCTCTGCGGATACCGATTGATGACGAGGCGCTGTCCATATCCGCAACCAACTTTGGAGACCGATGATTTGATTACAAGGGTATCGAAATTAGTTAGAGTTGCGGCAAATTTATGTGAGATCCGGTCATGAAGTCTCATCAACAATACGCCATGCTTAAGAAGCTTCTCGAGGCTTCGAGTTTGAACATTAAATCCATATTGATGGGTAAATAAATAGTGTCTCTGCAACGCGCACAGGCCAAGGCTCCAACGGGTACAAATTCTGCCGCGGTCCTTAAAACGTGGCATCAAAGTGGGATTAGCTGACGGCACTTTTTTATTACCTACCAAGTTTTTTTGGCGCTAAGAAAACTCAAATTGAATGATGATGTGCAATTGATGCGTAGGGTATTCCCGGGGGATATATGCTAGAACAGAAAACAAAGCAACTGCTGTCTGCCCGACAGGCAGCACAGTGGGGGATGAAAGACTTGCAGAGTTCCTTTGGTAGACTGAAAGTCCCGCTGTAACAACAGATACAGGACGGATCATCATTCTGCAAACGCGCTGTTGTCTCCATCAGTTTCGGATGGGGTGCCAAATGCGAACTCATTTGGATGGGCTCCGAGGAAGGGGCTTACTGGAATATAGAAAATATGCTTTTTGAAGATATAACTTGGCCGCCGACGTCGTTGACTAAGCTTTGCAATCGGGCTGGAACGAATAGCCCAGACCGCGACCAATACCTCTCAAACGACAGTAATACTACACGAGAATCTTACGGGTCGAACTAACGCATCCGACGATATCAAGTATCGTTTCGTCTTGTTACTCTGGCAGGATTCCGGCCTATTGTCATCGGACAAGGGTTGAGACGTAGTATTTTTTTGGGTTGATGCCAGGGCACCATGCGTCAAAGATCACGAATATTGGCAGTGAGCCCACCCACCAAATTTAATCGTCAATTTTTTTGCTAATCCTGCCGAATTTCAGACCGCCTCTAGATACCGTTTGTTTAACCGTCCTAGCCTTCCGTCTCCCGACGCGATATCACCTCACGAGCTAGATTCGAATACGTCACTATCATCACCAATACGGCTTTCCGAAAATGGTTCGTTCCAGGACTCGACTGGGCAATCTCCAGCTTCCGACTCTTCCGGGCCAGGCAAGTCATTGGGCGGTTTAAGATGGCAGTATGCATATTTCCCGCCGCTTGAGCTTGCCGAACCGCTAGATGCCGAATCGATGTTTGCCACTATTAGCAGGCACATGGAAAATGACGAGTCCTTTTGGCAGGTCTCCGACGAATTGGCGCAGAGCATGAGGCAGACTATGCGTGGCAGATACCAAGCCACGATCATTACAAGCGTCTACGCATCCGACGACTGCGGCGGTTCTGGTTCCTCTGGTAAAGTTTCGACTAACAAATCTATTGAAGCCTCTGATTTCGACATTACTGATGCTAGTGTCTCAACTGTCATTGTTCATTCTGTGGATGTGGCGAAGCCAGAACAGTCCGAAGTCGGACATCCAAGGGAGCATCATGAAGGCTCTTCTCCGACACTGTCATCTCCTACGGACTCCCTGTTTTCTACAACCCCTGAAGAACTAAGTTCATCAGACACAGACCGGCACGAATCCGATAGACCCGACGCCTCCTCATCCGCATCGCCGGCGCCATCGCCACCACGCGCACCGCGAGGTGTTCACTGTTTTCACCACAACCGATTCGAGCAATTCTGCGCTGCATGCCTCATGGAGCAAAAACAATCCGCCATTCTTGAGCGGAAACGATTGCAAATTATGGACGCCCTGTTACAATCCGTCGAGGACGAGAACAGGGCAACAACCTCCGCAAAGGCGCGGTATTTGGGGTACAAAGCTGCAAGAATTGTGACCGATATGATGCGAGGGAAGGAACTGCACGTAGAAGAGTGAAGTAGTACTGTCTCTTTATACCATTGCGATTCGCATATTTGGCCTGGCCTGCTGATTATACTGTCACTGAACTTAAGCACTTTGCTGATTACACTTAATAATAAATAATAGTTTACATGTTGTCTTTGCGTATTTCGGCCAAATCACTATGGACTGGCTTCCACGGTCCTTCTCGCACACACAGAAATGGCCGCTGAAGCCATCACGGCAGAGCGCCTAATCCCGTACGCGTAAGTGGAAACGCGCGCAGCGAATGCCTACTTACAACGGATTGCTGACAGAGAAGCAAATCATGCTCGTTTCATATGGAGAAAGGAGAAAATGGAACAAAAGTAGATATTATGAATTGCGTATCTACCCAAATAAAACATCATATGCCATAATAATTGACGCTGCGCAATTTCAATACGTAAAACCGCCATCTATCATATTTGTCATTTCTCCTCAACAGCAAGACAGCCTTCATACCAGCCGGACCAACCAATCAATAATGTAATAGCAAACCCGAATAACCAAAAATACAACACATTTTATTATATGCCAAATAATGCCAGACAATAGAACCCAACCACCCACGCCAATCACAGAGTTACCGCCGCTTAATCTCGACAACGCGAAGGTACGACGGTGTACTGTCGAGCACCATCGCCGACTGCACGTCATCAAATGCCCCGTCAGCCACTCCCGCACTTATCCATATCGTTTGGGAGTAGTAGAACAGGCCCGCTGCAAACAGTGACATCAATAAACACGCCGTTGCGACGCGTTTCCGTGCCCGCAAGGTCATTGTCGAGTAATACTTCTTGTATCCCTGCCCGTCGGCCGCCCGCGCCATCACCAACAACGGCGAATATCCGAATTTATATCCAAAGAGTCCTACAAGAGTAATGAGATACCCAACGACCTGAATCCGTGAAATCTGCGTTTTCCAAAAAATAGCAGAAATAACCACTAAGATGATATCTTTAAGGATACCGCATAAAGCGAGTACAAGCGACGACGTACGACCGATTAAGAAGACGACCGATACATTCAACATAAACGCGATGAGTCCGTTCAAAATCAAGGTGCTAATGCCCAACTGCCGGACTGCAGTAAATGTGAGCTGTTTGGCTTCATCCGATAATAGGAAGAGGAGCATGTTCGCAACAGCACAGATCGGTGAGAAGTAGTAAAGACAGATAAACGGGTCCATAGCCTGTCCTTGACCTTTCTTACTGTTGTACACGGTCAAGTTTTTGTCGTCGGGTGAATGTAACAGCCGATTCATCATGACGAGGCGGAGTGCTTCAAACAAAACCCCGGCCAACTCAATTGCCACGCCCCGAACCGAAAAATTGATTTCACCAAACGACGCGACAAACACTCCAAAGACGATAATCCAAATGTTCTCTAAAACGTCCAGTCGGAACGTTTCTTGCCGCAGAACGTAAGACACAATGAACACAAATACTGGAGTGGTCGCCTTAAGCATCTGAATAAACGAGATGTTAAGATACATGTACGCCTGGTTGCTACAAACTAGCGAAAGCGAATAGAGGATACCGATCGGCAATATTCGCCGTAAATACACTCCCTTCGGAATGGCGAGCGACTGCGGACTGTAGAAGTTTGTTGTCTTGCACAATAGCTGGGTTGCAAATGAGGAGAACACCAGATGCCATGTCGTCAAAAATATCGCTATTTATCGGTTAGCTTCTCCTTGCACTGACTGTGATATTTACGTATGCAGACATACGAAAAGCTATACAGGATTAGTTAGTTCTACTAGCAGATTGCAAGAGAAAGAGATATGAAACTTACGAAATCGAGAATTGTATAAAATTGCCTTATTAAACAGAATTACTGATGACGAGATGGCAATCCACACCCTTAATACTGAGTCAGCTTTAGTTTTCTGAAGCTCAAGACCACTTACAGCACAATAGCTGTCGAATTGGCATTCGTCGACTTTGCCTTAAAAGTAGACGACAGGAGCAGTCCCGCCCCGCCGGCACTTGGCTTGACTTCTTCTCCAAATCCCATGTCCACGGGCTCTTATACTACATGTAAGGTGATGTAGCATCCGAATGGGTAGTTCGCTACCACCGAGCGGTGACGGTCGATGGGTTTATCTGTCTAGAGGATGGGGCAGAAGAGACTACTGGTCCAGAGGGCCTGCATGACATGTGCAGGCGTCAGGTACGACAAGCGGCGCATATCATGGGGATCGGATACTTTAGATACTTTAAAGTGCCTCGACACAACTAAGAATTTGCTTTTTGTGCATTTACAATGCTCTTTTTGGTTAGCGCTTATGTCGCAGCACAACTGACATCGGGAGCTACTCCATAGTCGTGGGTCCGGCATTGATACTTCCGCATCGATATGCTTGTTTTTAGGATAATATGGTCCAATAGGTATGCCACTTATTTACATTTAAGTTAGGTTTGGCGAAATCTCATAGCCGTATGCTTCCTTAGGCCATTTTAAGCTTTCCCATCAGTAGCTTAATGTGCTTGGCTTTCACCATCAAGTAGCTTGTCATATAAAGTAAATTAACAGGTTGCATCATATTATTGCCACCGCCATCCGTGATGTGAATGACGTCTACATTGTAACATCGGGTAGGGTTTACTCTAAAAGGAGGGTTGGATATGCTGATCTGAAAGTTATGGTTACTCTGCGAGTAAATTGTTACCATTTGGTTATTAACGAGTCGCCGGATCAGTTATATTTCGACAGCGATCCCTCGATCCTGTATCATGCTAAAGCGGCCCATGGCCGTCGCTATGTGCTTCTATTTAATCTATGATTTTGGTACCGCCAAGCCCCGTGTCCTACCCAATCAGTGTCTATACACATTTAGGTCCGCCTCTCCTCTTCTGAAACTTTCAAGATATACTCGAACGCCTCCGTCATAGCCTTGTCCGTAGCCCATGGACTGCCAGTCACCACACGAATACACATATTGCCATCAACAGTCGACGCCGTGAGGAAAAGTACTTTCTCATTATTTATCCGATCCGCGACTCGCTTTGTGATATCGTTGGCTGTCTCCCCAGATTTTGATGGCAAGACTTGGAAGACGGTTAGTCCGAAGCGCGGAGGAGTAGCAATACTGAAAACGTCGGCTCGGGTTTGAATGAGCTTCATGAAGTGAATACCAATGCCGAGAGTCTAGCCCAAGTCGTTAAACTTCATTCACTAACTTTTATGGCCTGCAAAAAGCTCCAGCACACTTACCTTTCGAATATGTTCTTGCATGCCCTTGACGCCATACGCCCGCATAACGAACCAAATTTTCAAAGCTCTGAATCTTCGACCCAAAGGTATCTGCCAATCCCTGTAATCAATAACTAGCCCAGAATCAGACGCTTCGTTCCGTAGATAGGGCGGCGTGACGGAGAAAGCATCAATCAAATCCTTGCGCCTGCGCACGTACAAGCAACTCGCATCGAAATTAACGAGAAGCCACTTATGCATGTTCATGTCGAAGGAGTCAAAGTACTCCACCCCGTCAAGATAGTGCTGGAACTCTGGACATATCAAGGCAGCGCCACCGTAGGCTGCGTCGACATGTTTCCAGATATGCGGATAGTCTTTCGTAGCATCTGCAAGCTCTGCAAATTTATCAACAGCACAGACAGCGGTCGTACCAAGCGACGCGGTCAGATAAAATGGTAACAGTCCCTTTTCTTCGGCTTCTTGAATTGCTTTGGCTAGTGCCGGACCAGTGAGAGCATAGTCGTCTTCAGGAAAGGTCTTTATAGCGATGAACTTAACGCCAGCAATAAGGGCAGCTTTCTGCGTCGCTGAATGTGTCTGATCAGACGTGAATGCAACAAGCTTTCCTCGCGCAGCAGCAATTGCGGTTTCCTTCTCCTCTTCAGTCGGGTACTTTGAAGCGATGGCATCACGTAGGTATCTATCCCGCGCAGCAACCATGGTAGTTACCACAGCCTCTGAAGCAGATCCTTGAATTACGCCACCACCTTCGACGTCAGATAGGAACTGAGAGGGAAGCCCCATTTGCTTAGCTAGCCAGTCTAACACAATAGTCTCGAGCTCTGTAACCGCAGGACTACAAATCCAGTTGAATGCCGGAGCTGAAAACGCCGCCGAGTAATGTTCTCCTAGGATTGATGGGAACGATGTATTCGCGGGAAACCACGCGAGAAACTTCGGCGACTGCCTGTCGGTCTCAGCGTTAGAAATCATATTTGCTAACAAGGTTAAAATTGTGGAGAAAGCACCAACCAGTGGGTCAAGCCGGGAACTATGTGCCTGTCAAAGTCATTGTGAATATCGTCCCAACTTTCAGGCTCCTGGGGCATTTCATTGGGAAGAACCTGACGAAGGTAGCCTGGCTCGACATTAGAAACCACCTGCCGTTCTGTTATGGTCTTGAAGTAATCGACGACTAGAAAAATCAGTCAGCCTCATTAATAAATAGGGTGATATAGCGGCTTACTGTAATCGACCGAGGCATAGGCTGCTCGTCTATACTCTTCAGGGTCCATGTTGAAGCGTTATATGAGATTATGAACTCGCCTGTCTGGCTCTGGTGTCAAAGTTGTGTCGGGTCACGGAAACTGGTTTATTTTATAACATAAGGCCCAGACAATGCCTTGACAAGGGATACGCGAAAGCACTTGGGACAAAAGTTTAGTTTTTAACTTCGTCGGATCGGATGCTCGGCAGTTGATAACAGCGCCGGATGTTCGGAGGTTCTCGAGGGCAATTGTAAGCTGCCAGTTCTGGATCGAACTCTTATACATCACAAAGACGAACCGTGGGAGTCGCGCTCCGAAAAGGAATGTGACGGTCAATAATATGTCGGTTAAAAGTACTCTTAAGAAAATAGGGGCTTTCAATTCAAAGTGCCAATGCGCCATTTTTGGCTAGTGCTTTACAACCCCAACCCTTAGCCGGCAACAATTTTAGGTTCATAGGGTTTACAAAGGGGTACGACCACTGCCCAGATTAACAGCATTTCGACCTGGAAGCCACCAGAATGAGTGAATCGCAAGAAGCGCGGAGTGCACTGGCACCGCCGGCTGAATTTTTACCAGGACCAGATGTGACGCATAGCATAGTCACCAGAGCAGACGATGTTTTAGACAAATCGTGGGGCCGGGGGTTCCACCGACCGTCTTGGATGGACGATGAGAAAGTGCAAGAAAAGGTCAAGCACACCCGGCGACTAGATCGGGGATTCGTCAATGAGAGTATCTTGAAGATTGTGTTGCAAGAGTCTTTGAAAGGAATGTTCAGTCCGTATGAGATAGTGAATATATTCTTGGTGCCATGCATACGAGAATGTGTTGTCTCATCACTGTCAGTGGCCAGCGTCGCGGGAGCAATCTCATGGGTATCATCGCGTAAGTCACAGTCTACCCCTTTGACTACTGTATTGGCTGAGCTAAGCTGCGACAGGAAAAATTCGACGATCAAATCTCATCTTTCTTACATCTGCTATGTTCGTCTCATTTCCATCCTATTTCGCCTGCAAGCGACGACTTGGGCAAACTGAAGTCCTTCGCAGTGCATCTGACTTGGCGAAAGCGAAAGAGCAAGCGTTGGCATTACAACGGCAACAAGATAGTCCCACATCGTCTTCAGGGTAGTTTGGCATAGAAGGACTAGAGGACAAAGCGAGCCGGAAATTTCGATTGATGCTGAGAGGCACATGTATAGATACATTCAACATCACATTGTATATTAGCACTGTACATAGAAGTAACTCATAACATTGCTCGTCAAGGTTATCTATGTGTCGGGGTAATTATTTACCAGACTTTTCGAAACTCGGAGAGTATATAGCCCTTACCGTCATGACCTATCCATTTCGTAGCCTAATTTTTGGGGAAAAAGCAGCAAATTGCTTGGATAACAACATCTTGTTAAGGGTTCCCTTGGCGTTTACATCTGATTTAGCTCACTGATCCGCTCGGGCCAAACATTGAAGAAGAATTTTTCGATTAATGATGTGGAGAATACCCAATTTTTGCGTTGTGTCGGGGGATTATGGCTTATAAAGTGTTACTTGTTTATTACTTATCTTGCAGCCTGCCTGGCCGAGAATAAAATTGCTTTTATTGGGGTCGTCGGCCGGAAAAATGCATAGAAAGGTTGTCGTTGACAATTGTTCTTGCACCTGGCAAGGATATAATAATATATCTCGATTAATGCCTAGGAAAAGGTTTTGCAGCGCTGGGCACCCTCGATCGATCGGCACTGATATTATCTAAGACAATTTCCGTCATCCATATCATCCTTTATCCCGTAACGGCATATTCTCTATCCGAATACCGAATCCCGTATCCATATCCGTGAATCCGTCTCTCCACGTCGATCGCTAAACCCGCAAACCTATAAGAATTTACGGACATAAGCTGGGCAAAACGCGGAGCCGAGCCACAAAATCCGTGAGAGCAACCACGACTTCTGAGTTCTAACTGCAAACGGGGGTTAGGTTTGTGGTCAGGCCCGGCTGACTGCTACGCCGCATGATCGTGGACAGGGGGACGACTAGACTACTTGTTTGAAATTTTGAAATACATTTACTGACTGGACGACAGATTAAAAGACTTTCTACTTGTTTTGTTGGACGCGCACAAACCTCCTCTGGTCCAGCCTGCAACCTGGCGTGTACCAGGGAGCTGCAAATTATCTATGAACATACTACTCAATAAGGAATTAGTGGCTGAGTGGCCTCCCGATACATATCCATGAGATAAGAGATCTAAGCCACTGTGACGGGCAATTGCTAGAGGAACGATAGGGCCACAAGATTGGCCCTGAATCTTAAGTGATTCTAATATTGCAAGAGAGCATTGCTTTTCTGACACATCACTATTAGTGGTACCCAGACACTTTTACCAAAGATCCTCTGGCCGTCGACTTGCCGTAGCTAGTGTCAACTTTCCTGAATTAGATGCTGGCTGCATTGAAATAACCGCGCGAAGCCGGCAATATGCCGTTTTAAGTGAGATCCAAAGGAACTGGTAAGTCGTCTGGGCTCTGCCTGATAGAAGTCTGAAAAATTTATGTACATTATTAAATCATTGAGGCGATCGGCGTATGCAACCTACCAAATGCCTAATTTGCGAGGCGGAATGGGGTAGATTTTTCATTGAAACGGTCGCGTATTATTGTGTGGGATGGATAATATAATTTTATGAAAGATCATGCAGCTGCAACGACATTAGCTTTCTAGCTACCGCAAGTAATATGAATGCCAAGTGTATGCGAGCGCAGCCTCGGATAATATCGGAGAAGTTTGGAGAGTTCCAGTTTTGGGTAATAATTCTGTGAGTACTAAACCCAAGGCTTTTATGGATCCTGCTCGAGCCACTGAAATTCTGCTGACAGATGAGTATTAGCGGAAGCGGATAACAGGGCACCAAAATAGCCAAAACCAGGGCCTGATCAGATAACGGCTACCTCACTAAATAAAACTTTTTAGCAAAATCTGGTGACGACACAACCTGGGAGCTACCCAAGTAGTGGTTCCGCCGTTTGGTAAGACCGTATGCGACCCCTCAGGCGACCGCATAACTTGTCTGCCCAGAGCGTCCTCAACCGAAACAACCTGAACAGAGCGGCATCGTCGAGACAGCTTCTGACAGGTAGGCAACAGATGTGCGGAGAAAAAGATCGAGCAGCCAGGGTCTCTTGACGTTCGGCTTTCAGGTAAGAAAGGGGGAGGGCTTAGGGTTGGCTTGCGCTAGCGCCAGAATAATTAGCGGGGCACATAAATTGCGGGAAGCGCAAACTCTGGAGCAGTCTGTACCGAGAGTCTAGGGTTGCTGCTGCGCCGACAAACCGGTGCTGCGCGCTTCGGTTGCTTTAGTGGCTGGGCTGCCCGCGCTGCAACCGACCGCTGCTGCCCCCCCATCATTCGAGGAATATTAGTCTCTCCTCCTCTTCTTCTTCTCCCCTTCCGTTCTCGTTCTGTCATTTCTGAACAACTCACCTCACCCGAGCACAATGCCGTCGGAAGGGCCAGTCCTGCCAATCCACAATGGCGCAGCAGGGGCTGAGCAGCAGGACTCTCTGCGGGTTAAGTACCAGTGGCTGGCGGTCTACTTCTTCTTCAATCTCGCCTTGACGATCTATAACAAGGCCGTTCTTGGAAACTTCCCTTTTCCATACATCCTGACCGGCATTCACACTCTATGCGGTACGATTGGATGTCTATATTTTTATATGAAAGGAGCCTTCACCTTGACAACTCTGTCGGACCGGGAAAACATCACCTTATTTTTGTTCTCGTTGCTCTACACCATCAACATCGCGATTTCCAATGTCTCTCTTAATCTCGTTACTGTGCCGTTTCATCAGATTGTCCGCGCAATGACTCCATTTTTCACAGTCATTATCTACGTCATTGGCTACCGAAAGGTCTACTCTTACATGACTTATGTTTCACTTATACCTGTCGTCGCAGGTGTCGGGTTCGCAACCGCCGGTGATTACTACTTCACTCCCATGGGTTTTATCCTTACTCTGCTCGGCGCATTTCTGGCAGCCCTGAAAACTGTCGCCACAAACCGCGTCCAGACCGGTCGATTACGACTGTCACCATTGGAATTGCTTTTCAGAATGTCTCCGCTAGCTTTCATCCAGTGTCTCATCTATGCTTACTTTACCGGCGAGATTGCTTCTCTCCAAGACTACTGGCACGGTTCAATGACAAGCAATATGTTGTTCAAGTTATTCTTGAACGGTGCGATAGCGTTCGGCCTGAATGTTGTCTCCTTCACTGCCAACAAGAAGACTGGTGCCCTGACGATGACTGTTGCTGCCAACGTCAAGCAGATCCTCACCGTCGTACTCGCGATTCTGTTCTTCAACCTGGCGGTCACACCTTTGAATGCTGTTGGTATTGCTCTCACGCTCGCGGGTGGTGCGTGGTACGCGTAAGTATCATTTGTTAAGGATACCGAAATTAGCGAGTTCTAACACGACTGTTATAGCAAGGTGGAACTGGAGAACAAGCAGCGCAACGCCACACCGGCGGTTAACCACTTGAGCAAGGACAAAGACGAAGTCCCATTGAAGGCATAATTACATATTGGCGGCGACATTAGTGGTCTCGCAAGAGCTGCTATCAATATAGCAGTAATTCAGGGGAGAATTTAGAAGGGTAGATAGCTGGAAGGTTTTGTGGCGTTTATTCCTGTCTTAATTTCAATTTTTGAAAATATAGTTTGTAATGTAATATAGCAAACCATCTTTGCCATTTATTTCAGGAAAATCATGTCCGTCACATTTTGATTCGACAGCATAACTATATTTGTCATGATATTGGGATTGCTTAGTATGTATGTTTTCTATGGCATAGACAATAATTATTTGAACTGCATGAACCGTGGATGTGATATAGCTAAAAGCTAGTGAATCACGTCGAAGATTCGATTCCCGTCAGCCCGCTATAAAATTGCCATCCTCCACGGTCGGACCTTTTTGACTAGTCGTGCTAAACTGCATGTTACTAGCGGTTGTTTGCCATTTAGAAGGTCAACTATCGCAAAACAGCAATGGTAAAAATCTGGAGTTATTTCTCCTACCTCTGGATGTTGTATGCGATGTAGCCTGCTCTTGCAGTTGATTTAATAATTCGGGTCGGCTTTGAAATGCAAGGTCTCCGCCAATTGGAACCTCACTGGTCTCAGTCAATGGCAAAATGTAATTTTCCCACAGTGCCGGACTTGACCTAACGTAGGGGATGAGCGAAGCTGGCTAGCCCCTGACTATCATCCAATGCGGCGCGGGATGTCATGTGCTTGGATGAAAATGCGTGAACTGCTTTGAGTTGACTGCCGTTGTAGCCTATGCTCGTTATCAGAAGTACGAACTAGTTACCTTGTATCGCACAGGGCTTGACGACGATTCAACATTGGCAATTTTACAGAATCTGGGAGATGCCATTGAAAACTGACGTAATAGATCTGTCGTCACCATCTCCAGAAGGCGACACATTTACGCCTGGACAACCATCTACCGTTATGGATCTGGATGCAGATGCGTCGTCAGCTTCGACTGAGGCAACTAATATACCGCAAACCCATTTCCTCGCCACTCTCAATAGGGCGGCTATGGAACGTGAGCGATTGCTGCGCGTATCAAAGTCGATGGGTGGCGGGCGACCGAAACGGCCACGGCAAATGACCCCAGATGATAACGATAGACTGAATCTAGACAATGCCAGCGTTGAGAATCATGATGTTCCCGGGAAGGGTACACATGGTCAAAATAGCGTTGGTGCAGACGTCGCTGATAGCGTGACTGGAATTGGCGGCAAACGTATTAAGGAGGACATGTCTATCCAACTGCCGTACCCGCGGGGCGTCGTGAAGAAAACCGCCGTAAATGGATATCCAAGAAATGGAGACGACATCACGATTGAAGAAGTGCTACAACCTGTATGTATTATACGCCTGGCCTAACAACGATCAGATTCTTACGCATCACACACTCATGCAGGCGAAACTTCAAACTGCCGTTCTCTCAGCATTCCAATGGGATTACGAATGGATCCTCGACAAGATTTTCCTAGGCAGAACACAGCTGGTGTTGGTACTTCCAGCGAAAGGACACGAAGCTCGAGAGAATCTCAAGTCAATGCTTTCCCCCATTTCTAACTTGCGGATATGCACACCCAACATGGACGGTCTTATCAACTGCATGCACTCCAAACTACAGCTTCTTTTCTATGAGAAATACTTGAGAGTTTGTGTGCCTTCTGCAAATTTGACAGATTATGATTGGGGTGAGGGCGCTGGTGTCATTGAGAATATTATGTACATTCACGACTTCCCATTGCGCGATGACCAACATTGTGTTGATATCGAGCTTACTCAGTTTGCAAAGGAGTTAATATATTTCGTGGAGGCGCAAGGTATGTTTCCAGATATCGTCGACCGACTGAAGAGACAGGTTCTTTGGGAGAATACGGAAAATGTTCGATTTGTTCATTCGATAGGTGGTGAGCATCGGGAGGAGTCAGGGATACGGAGAACTGGATACCTTGGGTTATCCAAGGCCGTGAGAGAATTGGGCGGCAATGGGAATACGGAGGCTCAGATTGACTATGTCATCTCGTCGTTGGGTAGTGTCACGCCCGTACTTGTCGAGGCCATATACAAGGCCGCAACGGGTAAGTTTACCCATTTTCGGAAGGGGGTCTACTAACTTGACGTATAAGGGAAACAATTGTCGATATCAACATATCCTCGATCTTCAGAATCCAGCTTCGCTCCCATAATATCGCGGATACGCGTATATTTCCCGACCCATGATACGGTTGCAACGTCGAAAGGTGGCTTCGGGAGTGCCGGAACGATCTGTTTCTCGAAATCGTATTGGAACAAACCACAGTTTCCAAAGCAGATTATCAGAGATGGAAGATCTGTGAGACCGGGATGTCTCATGCACGACAAGGTCATGCTTGTCCGATTCGAGCGGCCAACTAATGCATCAGATGGGACGCGGATAGCGGGAGTGGCGTATATAGGTAGCGCGAACATGTCTGAATCCGCATGGTAAGTGAATTTCTTCGTCTGGAAAGGATTGTCCATGAGGTCTGACTGAGGCACAGGGGTAAACTGGTAAATGACTCGGTGACCAAACGATTGAAGTTGAACCTAAGGTATGCGAAACGTCATCATCCAGTTTTAGGCGATGAATAACTGAGTCTCTAGGAACTGGGAATGTGGCGTAGTACTCCGCGTGCCGAGTCACGCTTTGTCAGAGGACCAGGAAATGAAAAGCATAGAGGAAACATTTGCTGGAATTGTACCGACGCCGATGGAAACGACACGGACGGATTATAGTAATAGGCTGCCCTGGTTTTTCACCGAGCCAGAGTGGAGGAGGCGCCACTAAGATGAGCATTTTTGGAATATTTGGCATGCCATGCGAATCGTGGTGGAATTGGCTACCCGTGAATCGTTATGATTGTTTATCGATGTACAATAGCGAGATACGTGCGGCATAATGTGTACGGTCGTGAGAGAACGGCAACCAAGCTGACCGTCAAAATGCAGTTGGCATCGCGGAGTCCGGAGTTTCTACGTTGCAGATCTGGATAGAACTACTGTCATCCTATGCTGAGTGTATCAAACATCTTTGGATTTACGCTGTACAATCCTCTAGACCGTCCACACACACCCATTATTATGAACTCAAAATATGCAATGGAAACTGTGCCCTTCGAGTGGTCGCTTGGATGTATGCGGCCGTACGGCCCAACGTTTTATTTGATTGATTCAATGGTGTAACCGTGCTTAAAGCGAGCACATATCCGCTACTCTGTTGTTTCTAGTCGATACACCCGTTGTGAGTTGAGTTTCAGGTCACGTCCCAGGGGCCATCTCTCAAACCGTGACCACAGTTGGCATTTCGCATCAGTACTATGTAGGTCCACTTATCCAGGCGACATGCAAGAATCACCAGTGCAATCGTGGCCAAGAGTGTGGCCTTTGCGAAGCGCTGGTCACCAACTTTAGTTAAGATTATCGGACTGTTGCGTATGGAGACGTCATTATGCTTGTAGCTGCCAGTCGTGCGTACGGGTTAGGGTATACTCCTTGTTACCGCGTGGGCTGCTTCATTGTAATCTTGAATTCCATCAGCTCCACCCAATTGATAATACGTCAGATAATACGTCTCGGATTGTCTTGCTGCCATAGATTGATCCGTAGAATCAGGACTGACAGATAGGTCACGACGGTCACGATAGCTATCTCTAACGATGTTGGAGGGACTGGTTGCTTCGCTTCTCAACAGATTCTTGGTAAGCGTGCATCTCTAAATTGCTGCTTTAACTGCAAACAGGCAGTTCGGTTTCCGTTAACTCGAGCTATTTTATGGGTAAATGCTAATTGATGGCAACAGGGCGCCTACGTACGTTTACTTTTACTACAGGGAACTTTTGAAGCATGTTCCTGGACGCCAAGTTATGGGTCACGAGTATTGATTTATTGTTGGCGTATTTAGGTAAAGAACTTCGACCCCAAGCAGCTGAACATCGGAATATGGAGTGGAGACGTGAAGCTCAAAAAGCTCGAGCTGAAGCGGGAGGTATGAGTTAGTGATTAAAATTGAGCCGTACTTACGTTGCTGACACGACCAACTAGGCTCTGGACAAACTGAGTCTGCCAATCGACGTCGTTGAGGGCCATTTGGGGGAATTAACTTTGCAGATCCCATGGTCTAATTTAAAGAATAAGCCGGTGAAGATATTTATTGAGAATGTGTACTTATTGGCTATTCCAAAGGCAAACCAAGAAGTAAGTATCACGGACTATAATTTAGGAATTGATAGTAATTGAGCAATTTGTAGTACGACGAGGCTCAGGAGGAGAGACGGAAACAGTTACTGAAGCTAGAACAATTAGAAAATGCCGAGCTGCTGTTACAGGCTCAGCCTGCGGCAATAACTCCCGAGGAGCAAAAGAAGAACCAGAGTTTTACCGAGTCGCTGGTAACAAAGGTGTGGATACTTTGAGCGCGTCAAGACTTTGCGATTCTGATTGGTTTTAGATCATTGACAACCTTCAAGTCAGCGTTAAGAATATCCATTTTAGATATGAAGATACAATTTCAGCTCCAGGGGTGCGTACGGTTAGCTTGTGCATGTCCAAATAACTAACTAGCTATGCAGCATCCGTTTGCGCTCGGTATTACCCTTGCCGAATTTTCGGCAGTATCAGCCGACGAATCTTGGAACCCGATATTCATTCAGGACAATGTTCTCACTACGCACAAGCTTTCTAAGCTTGAAAACCTTGCTGTGTATTGGAACACTGACTCAGAAATGCTCAGTGAAAAGCCGGAGTTACAGTCCATGTTAGACGCATTCTCAAGACTAATTCCGCATGACAAGATATCGCCTGGTAGTCCGTCACTCCATCAGTACGTTCTCAAGCCGGTGTCCGGTCAGGGTCGCATTACAATTCACAAGGGATCTGTATCTTCGATTGCAAATTCGAAGGCTGAGCTGTTTTTTGATGAACTTGGGTTCGTGCTGGACGAATTTCAGTATCGAGACGCACTTATGATGGTTGATCTATTCCATTTCTACATTCGTACTGAGCAATTTAAGAATTTGCGCCCGAAGACATCGGTTGAGAAAGACCCCAAGCAGTGGTTCAGATTTGCTGGCAACGTCATTTTGCGAGAAATCCATGAGAGACGGCGGCAGTGGTCTTGGGCATATTTTAAGGAGCGACGAGATGATAGAAAACGTTACATCGAACTGTACAGGATCAAAGTCCTTGGTGACACCGCAAATCCACTAACTTCAACCATGGCGGACGAGCTGAAAGCGTTGGAATGGAAATTGTCATTTGAGGACATTCGGTTTTATCGCACACTTGCGAACAGCCAACTTCGAAAGGAACGAAGGAAACCGAAAGCAATTGCCAATGCGAAGCCAACTGAGTTGAATCAGACTACATCCACAACGCGTTCATGGTGGGATTGGGCTAGGGGCTCAACGCCTGCAAACACGGAGCCATCGAGCGGGACGTCCTCTCCTACAAAGGAGACGCCGCCAGAGGATTCCGCTGTTATGACTGATCAACAGCGAAAGGAACTATATGACGCAATCGAATGGGATGAAGAGAAAAAAGTCTCTGCGGAGGTTCTAGAGTTACCTCGTGATGCGGTCAAATTGCAGTTTAAGGTCTCACTTGCAATGGGTAGTTTCGCCTTGAAAAATGATCCGCATGGTGCTGCCACTGAGATTCTGAAACTTGTCTTCGACACGTTTTCCATGAATTTCTTGCAGAGGCCAGATTCCTTCTTAGTCGACCTTAGTCTCAAGGAAATGACGGTGCACGACGGTACGACGCAAGGATCATTATATCCCGACATCGTCCGATCAAAAACAGTTCATCCGGGTATTATCCATTCGCAGTTACTTGATGTTGAACCCGTGGACGACGAAATGCGTCCTGAATCGGACTCGCTTTTCTGGCTCACTTTCGAAAGTAATCCTCTGGATGAGTCAGCAGACTCCAGATTGACCCTGAAGATGGGAAGTATGGAGGTATATTACAATAGGACCTTCATAGAGGAGATTGCGCAATTTTTCAAACCTCCAAAGACACATATGGAGAGTTTTGGCGCTTTATTGTATGCCGCCGGGGCCACAGTGGAAGGCATCACAAACCAAACTCGAGCGGGCTTAGAGTACGCATTACAAGAGCATAAAACTCTGAACGCCAAGCTGGATCTTCAAGCGCCGTTACTGATATTGCCGTCAAGTGTGACTGAGCATAATGCGCCTTGTCTTGTACTGGATGCCGGTCACATAAGCATGGTATCTACTTTGGTCGATAAATCGACAATCAGAGAGATTCAGAATAAACAGTCAACGCAATACCAAGAGGACGACTACAAGGCTCTAATGGCGCTTATGTACGATAAGTTCCAACTCAATCTAGAATCGACCCAGGTATGATTTTGAGAGGGGACAGTGAATCATGAACAATGCTAACGTAGCCATGAAGGTTCTGGTTGGCCCGAGTGTGGACGAAACCATACGCGAATTGAACAACACGAACAGTACAGTCAAGCACTTCCACATTGTCGACCGGATCAACATGAATTTGCTGGTTGAAATATCAATTCTTCCGAAGGCGTCGAATCTTACAAAATTTAGAGTGTCTGGACATCTTCCCGTCCTCCACGCCTCCATGTCCGACGTAAAGTACAAGATCTTGATGCATCTTATCAACTCCAGCATTCCAAACCTATCATTCAGCGACATAGAAGAACATAGCCGACTAGAGGAGTTGGATCTAGACTTCAAAACTCCTCCAGGACAGAAAACTACTCGGCAGGCCAGCATTGACTCACAGTTGGCACGTCCATTTAGGTTTAGGTCGCGGTCGGATATCGAGAGGTCATTTGAGATCAATGATTTCATCGGCGATGGTAACGACGAAGATGACGATGATGACACATTTGTTGAGGCCGAAGAAGGATCCACGCAGTCTCCCGCTGCGAGCGATAATCGCGACAGAAATGGCAACAGCTCCGATAACGGTTACGAGCAACACACATTTGAGTTTAACTTTACTGTGGATAGAGTTCAGGGGTCGCTGTACCGTGGAGGACCTGACCCCAGTGGCCTGTCTCGTGTGATTGACGACGATTTTTCGAAAAGCCATCTTCTCGTCGACATTATCCTTGATCACTTTGAGCTGGCATTCTATAACAGACCGTATGATATGCACGCTGAGGTCATTCTTGGAAAGCTGAGCGTTGAAGACCGTATTGAAGAGAACCCTAAGCCCGAGTTCAGTCGATTGATCTCGTCTGACTCTTACGAGGATGCTCAGGCGAACGAAGCAAGCGTCGTCAGTAAGGAGTCAAATTTGTTCCATATCAAGTACTCTAAGGTGTCAAAGGAATCTCCAGAGTATTTGACAGTCTTCGAGGGTATCGATCAAAACGTTGAAGTGTCAATTTCAACCTTAAATTTTGTCGTTACACGGAAATCAATTTTGACATTACTCGACTTTCTGGCTTCCACATTTTCTTCGCCTCCGAATGAGCAGGACGACGACCGGCTAGCTGAAGTTGAGGAATCAAGCGATAGTGAGACTGAAGTAGCATCAACGGTCCACTCCAGCGCTGCGCCAGATAAAATGAAATTGAAATTGAACTTGTCGAGTATTGTTCTTGTTCTCAATGATGACGGAGTGCGCTTAGCGACAGTACGGTTCGATCAGGCGGACGTGGGAATATTCTCCATGGGCAAGACAATTCGAATCGGCGCCAGGCTAGGAAATTTCACGCTGGACGATCACATGTGCGATGAGTTTGGTGAGGCAATCTCGACGCAGTTAGTTTCTATCCAGGGCGAAGAATTGGCCGATTTCAGATATGAGACATTTGATCCGAACTCGATCACAGTTGTATATCCAGGATACAATGCTTCAGTCTACTTCAGATCGGGCTCTATCAAGGTTAATTTTGTAGATGAGTCGTTCCGACGAATTTGGCAATTCCTGGCTAAGTTTGCGGAAATGAAGACGCTTTATGATTCGGCTCGAGAAGTAGCTGTGAATCAGGCATCTCAAATGAAAGATCCAGATAAGATTCGCTTCGACGTTATAGTACGAACGCCTATTCTCGTGTTTTCGCGAGGCTGTCTATTTGACAATCCTGACAAGAGCAGCATCGTCCGAACGGACGTTGTCACAGTTCATCTTGGTGAGATGTATATTCAGAATACTTTCAGCACTCTCGAGAATGGAATCACCGGACGCTCCACTCCAGTCAACAAAATCCATGCCGGTATTCGAGAGACCAGAATCACGTCAGTATTTAATTTCCCTGAAGGCGTTGTCCAGGAGCTACAAATGATCGAGAATCTGGATGTCACCTTTAAGATGGTGTATGTGGAGCACACGCCCGGCGTCGAGCGACCAGCACTAGAGATTGTTGGATCGATGTCAGATGTCAATCTTATGCTGACCGAATCGCAATATATATTCTTCATTGGTCTCATGAAATCATTGTCTACTACATTCCAAGCACCTCTGCCACAAGAGGATGAAGCGGCCATGAATTTGCGACGTGTGGCCGCCACGAACTCGAAAGACGAGTCTTCGACACGACCTCGAATGTATTCGAAGGCATCAACCGGTAAGGTAGTGGTCGATAGCGTGAATGATGAAAAGAATAATAAGATCGCCCGTGTGGCCGAGGAGGAGTTGTTTACGAAAATGGACTTTGTTTTCCGAGTACAGACGGTCGCGCTGGAATTGTTCAATGATACCGACGGGGACACGATCACTTCAGCTCCAGCCCATCTATCAAAGTTTGCCCTCACTGGCACTGATACGAAGATGCGGATGAAATCTGATGATACAATTGAGTCAGAGTTCCATATAAAATCTTTCACGATTTATGATAGCAGGCAGAGTCAGAAGAATAAATTCCGCAAAATAGTACCGCCAATACAGCATGACGGATACCAGTTCATGGCAAGCATATCGACCGTAAAGAACGACAGCGGCGTACAGGATGTTACAGCAATATTGTCCATCGATAGTCCACGCTTTATATTTGCGATCGATTACATTTTTGCCTTGAAGGCGTATTTCTTGGACTCTCTGCAGACAGAAGACGACAGTACCGATGGCGACGTCGAGGATCTGACCGATGCGGATTCTCCGTTGGTTCCAGGGAGCGACAGCAAGAATGTAGGAACAGAAGAAGAGGAAAACGCGGTTGCGAACATTGCAACTGTTTCCCTAGATGTGGACGAAACGCCGGCGATGACATTGTCATTCCGTATCAATGTTGTTGATGCCTCGGTCATATTGATCGCGAATCCTCTCATAGCCAGTTCCGAAGCTATCGTCCTGCGTATTAAAGAGATCATGATGACTCAGCAGAACGTGTTCACTTTGATGACAAGACAAGTGGGGATATATCTTTGTCGGATGGATGTATTCGAAGAAAACCGACTGAGAATCCTGGATGATTTTAACCTTATTTTGTCTGTCGACAGCAATGCTGGACGGATTCGGCATAAGACAAATATCAACATTGGTATAGACTCGCTGGTGCTGCGATTGTCGCTGCGCGATATTCTCCTTGCCTTATCGATCGTGCACAGGGCTGCAGAGTTGTCGCCTGAGCAGCGTAAGCCGATTCAAAAGCGTTCATATTCTCGATTTTCTACGAATAAGCGTTTGAAGTTGGCCAAGAAGCCAAACAAAACGCGTCGCTCGAGCGGC
The DNA here is from genome assembly GCA_003705905.2 of Lipomyces sp. NRRL Y-11553. NCBI lineage: Eukaryota > Fungi > Ascomycota > Lipomycetes > Lipomycetales > Lipomycetaceae > Lipomyces > Lipomyces sp. NRRL Y-11553. The sequence goes on along the minus strand of PPJW02000066.1, from coordinate 25,249 downwards.
GCGCTAGTGCCTCGCGAGGCTCGCAGTGGCAAAGGTGTCACGACGGATTCCAAAGGGACATATTCTGCATTACTGAAGAACGAGGAACTCACTGCCGACTTTGATGGTTTAAGACTGGTTCTGATTGGTGGTGTCCACGAGTTGCCACTCTTGGATATGTGCATTAAACAGTTCCCATTCCATCTTCGCAACTGGTCTACTCAGATGGACGCTGACACGAGTATCGAAATGTTTGTTAACGTGTATAACTATTCCAAGTCTGCATGGGAGCCACTGGTGGAGCCATGGCACCTTGGCTTCCATATGACACGTACTGTTCAGCCGGAGAATATCTCTATCAATTTCAATTCTCGCAAGACCCTAGAAGTGACAATCACTTCACAGACTATTGCAATATTGTCAAATTCGATTGAGATGATGTACGGTGACAGTGATTTACTGTCTCGGCCGCCAGATGCGAATGCTCCATATCGTATCAAGAATCAGACAGGATATACTCTTCAAGTATGGGCTGATAATGTTGACAACACAGAATATGCCATGGCCAAAGAGATTGCAGACGGTGAGGAAGTTCCGTGGAGATTCGACGATTGGCGAAAACTTCGAGAGGTATTATTGTTATGATAGAAACCTAATGGTAACATTCAGTGTTAACGTGTTGATAGAATCTCAGCGAAGACTCACAGCACGGAACCGTTGGCGTCCGCTTAAAAGGCACCAATTTTGATGCAGTTACCCGTATACAGGCCAATAAAGAAGGCGAAGCACTCTACGTTCTTCAACCTAAGACAATGAAAGTTGCTCATAGACTTATTTGTGAGGTCAAACTCCGTGAAGATAAAGTGAAACACGTCACCTTTAGATCGGCATTGCTAGTGGAGAATAATACACAAATTCCCATTGATATGCTCGTCGGGGATACAGCTGTGTCGGATGCCGAGATTCTGACGATAGGTATGAATGGCTGATGTTCTTAACAAGCCGTCGGCGCATACTAACGGAAATATCAGTTCCCGGAGAGAGCCGGGCAATTCCGATCGAGCAGTTGTTTGATCAGACGTTCAAAATCCGTCCAGGAGGTAGGTAATGCAACGCAGTATTGGAGAGATTGCTACTGACAACATGTAGTCGGTCTCGGATTTCATTGGTGCGAGGAGACATTGTATTGGCGAACGTTCATGCAGAAGTACTCCCCTTATTTGACCTGCAAAAGCGAGACGGAGCAGGACCAAGATGACCCGGCATCGTTTTATTTCCAAGTTCATGCGATTTATGACAAGTCTGAGCCTCTCACGCGGCTGTACCCTCACATGCGAGTTTGTATATCGGCGCCTATAGAGATTCAGAATCTTCTTCCGTACGGATTCACATATAAGATTTACGACAAGAATACGCGTCAGGAGTGGTCGAATTTCCTGCGAAAGGGTCTCCTAAGTCCGATTCATGTGGTGAAGTTGTCACATCTGCTGCTGCTCAGTGTTCATATGAAGGACGGTGGTTTTGAGCGCACTGATTTTGCGGTCATCAATTCTCGTATCCAAGACGAGTTCCAGCGAGAAAACTCCTTTGCCACTAAACATCAAGACGGGCAGAAGCTGCATTTGCGACTACATTATTAGTATGAGCCACGGATTTATTTTGATAAATGACTTTTACTAACAAACGTAAAGTGCTATACCAGACAGTGGCGGTGCTTTCCGCGTATCCATTTATAGTCCTTACCTCATACTGAATAAGACTGGTATGGATATCCAGATTAAAGCCCGATCGGTGATTGCTTCATCGGAGTTTACATCAGAGGAAGTTGAGGGCAATGGTAGGCATAGTTGGTATGGGCATGGGGGGCAAAGTACTGACGATAATGTGCATCACAGGTTCAAAGAAGCGAGCGATTCCCAAAATGTTCTCATATGTCACTGATGATCGGTCTAACCGAGCTACGATAAGAGTCGGTGATTCAATGTGGAGTAAACCACAAAGCTTTGAGGCAATTGGTGGGAACACGGACGTGGTTATTACTGCCGGCAATCGCAAAAGCGAGATCCATGTGGGCATTCACGTGGCCGAAGGTCAAGGAAAGGTACGTACAATAGGATATTTACTTGCTCGAATATCTTCTGACATGTGTAGTATAAAATGACGAAGATTGTCACCATAGGTCCCCGATTTGTTTTAAAGAATAAGCTATTGGAGGATCTAAATATTCGTGAACCAGGATCTTCAATGGTGATGACTATTAAGGCCGGTGAAGTCTTGCCCCTGCACTTCATGCAGCAAGTCCCAGAGAAGCAGCTGACATTAAGCTTTCCGATGACAAAAGCACCATGGTAAATTATTTTCTTGCTAAAGTAGGCAAAGTTGTGCTGACATTCGCAGGTCTGCCCCATTTAACATTTCTGATCTTGGAAGGACACACGTCAAGGTTGTCAAACCTGGTGAGGGTCAGAAATTGCTAAAGATTGAAATTTTGATTGAGCAAGCCACTATTTTCCTTCATATTGATGTGGAAAAGAGTAACTGGCCCTACTCCATTCGAAATTTCAGCAACACAGAGTTCACGTTTTATCAAGCGGTAGGTGTAACAGAGTAAATTGAATGGCATGTCCGCTAATGGCTTTAAGAACCCTTATATCACGTACGATGACGACGAAGACTACCTCAACAACAGCAAGCGATTCCGACCGATTGTGTATCGGTTACCACGTAAGAGTGTGATGCCGTATTCATGGGATTATCCTGCAGCAACTCAAAAGGAGCTGGTTATTTGTGCTCATGGATCAGAAAGACACGTTCCGTTAGCCGAAATTGGCAATCTTGTTCCAATGAAGCTTCCAGCTACACCAGATAGCCAGCCTGCGACTATTGATATCAACGTAGTGGCAGACGGACCAATTCAGACGCTGGTACTATCGAATTATGATCCGAAACGCAGCTTGTACAAGCCTAAATTCAATGGGTCACAAAGCAGCTTCTCGAACACAACGGGATCGACTTCTAGCCTTGGCGGCTTTGAAGTGGTTGAGGATGACGGAGATATCACCTTCCGTGCCGTGGTTAATCTGGAAGGTATTGGCATTTCTCTAATCAATGCGCGAGTGCAAGAACTATGCTACATCACCTTCCTTGGTTTTGAGATGAAATACAACGAATCCGCTATTTACCAGACCTTCAGTACAAAAGTCAAGTGGATTCAGATCGATAACGAACTCTTTGGTGGCATCTACCCGATTATCTTGTACCCAAGTGTGCTGCCGCAGACTGCAAAGGAAATGGAGAACCATCCAACGTTGTCGGCATCCGTTACTCGCGTTAAAGATGAGTCACACGGCGTGCTGTACGTTAAGTATGCAACGATATTGCTACAGCAGATGACTGTGGAAATAGATGAGGATTTCCTGTTTGCATTACTTGACTTTTCTAAAATTCCAGGAGCTAGTTGGACTGGTAATGTCGAAGACAAACTCTGCGACGACGAGCTTAACGTCCCCGAGCCTGAGCAGCTGACTGCTGGACGAGATGTGTACTTTGAAGTTTTGCATATTCAGCCTGCACAGATGGATTTGTCTTTTGTTCGCACTGAACGCGTGAACGTCGAAGACAAGACATCGTCGCAGAACGCTATCATGTTTTTCCTTAATATTTTGACTATGGCAATTGGTAATATTAACGATGCGCCAGTGAGGTTGAACGCGTTAGTATTGGAGAATGCTCGAGTATCACTGCCAATGTTGGCACAATCAATGGCGACACATTATGGCCAGCAATTTTTATTCCAAGTGCATAACATTTTGGGGTCAGCTGATTTCTTGGGCAATCCTGTTGGCCTATTCAACAACTTAAGTTCTGGTGTTATGGATATATTTTACGAGCCATACCAAGGATTTGTTATGAACGACAGACCTCAGGAACTTGGTATAGGGTTGGCAAAGGGCGGTTTGAGTTTCTTAAAAAAGTCCGTTTTTGGTGTCTCGGACAGTATTGCCAAAGTGACTGGTAGCATCTCGAAAGGTCTAGCAGTTGCCACGCTGGATAAGCAGTTCCAAGATAGGCGACGAATCAGCCGAGTGAGAAACCGTCCAAAACATGCGCTATATGGTGTCACTGCCGGAGCCAATTCGTTCGTCGAAGGTCTAGCTAGTGGTATTTCCGGTGTAGCTTTAGCACCTATGAAAGGAGCCTATGAAGAAGGAACGGCTGGATTTTTCAAAGGTCTTGGAAAAGGTCTCGTTGGGCTTCCAACGAAAACAGCCATTGGCTTGTTTGACTTGGCGAGTAACGTCAGTGAGGGAATTCGCAACACTACGACGGTTTTCGACGCGCAGGGTATCGACCGTCGCCGTCTACCACGATTCATTGGACGTGACAAGACGGTTAGGCCATATAATCAGCGAGAAGCGATAGGTCAAACCTGGTTAAAGCAACTGAACGAGGGAGACTATTTCAACGAAGAATATGTCGCTCATATGTCACTTCCGGGCGAGGAGCTTGTTGTTATTGTGACATACACGAGAATTCTTCTTATGCACACCCGTCGAATGACGGCAATGTGGGACGTTCAATTCGATAAACTGCAGACAGTATCCATGGAAAAGAGTGGTATTGCGTTGGTTTTGTGGGGAGGCATTCAGGGCCCATTTATCCCGATTGCAGACGATTCTGCGAGGCAGTTCTTGTACAATAAGATTGGACATGTTGTCGAAGAGTATAACCAGTACAGACAGGCATTGGTGTAGTGAATGTTGATAGAAGATGTATGCGCACTTTAGTTTTGTTATATTTCCATGTTAAGATGATTGGAGGCTTTTTATTAGGAGAAGGGTAACTTGGGTTGGTCATTCGTCCTTATTAGAATATGTGGTATAGATTGGCAAATAGATATATTTCCATTAACTAAGTTGGCTTCATCGATAGTGTCTGTATAACCTGGCCGCTTGACCCCTGAAACCTACGTTGTCTTCAGCTTGACAATGTAACCCCTGAGAACGTTCAACCCCTGTCTTCATCACTTTTTTTCTGTGCAATTGAGTGCTCCTTTATAATTCTACAAGCAGCTGCGGTACAAAACTAGATATTCCGACAGGTTTGCAGAAGAGTATGAAAGGAATACGGAGCTAATATAGAGATTGCAATGATAAGCTGGCTCACTGCTAAGATGAGAAAGTCGCCGCGCACCGAGCCACAACGAGGTTCTGCACAGAAAGGCATGCGAACCCGTAGCTCAGCTAGTGGTGACTCGAAATCTCAGTCGATACTCGATTTAGACGATTATAGTAAGCAGAGCGTGGGTGACGATGACGTGGATGAGATCGCGGTTGCTGGATTAGCAGTCCCTCAACCTCGGAAGCGTGGAAGACCACCAAAGGTCAAGTCGGATATTTCAATTATGGCCGAGCAGCCTATTGGAGGGGTTAGAGTCCTACGAAGTGTTGGAGCGACATCATCTACGGCATCGGAACCAGTCCGGAGAAATCGAGCCACGACGACGCGGACTGCATCGGTGTCATCATCACCGACGCCGGTAGCGCGACAACAAATATCGCAAAAAGCACCGACTATTTACACGCGTCGTCAGGTTACCCCAAAAAGTTCTCCAGGTCCGGCACCCATAAGGTCGCGCAAAAGACGACTGGTTGAGAATGAGGAGGACGAAATCGCTGGCAAGAATTCGGAGCGCACAGATAGCAAGAAGAGGAAATTATTTGAAATTCATGTTACAGAAGTAGGAAGCTCTGATCCTGAAGAGCAGGGCGACGATCCCCAATTTATCGGTAGCTCAAACGAGGAAGAAAGTGAAATTTTGACAATGAATGGAGCTCAAGAATCAGTGTCTGGCCAGGCAGCTGTGTCCGAACAGCCACCAAATGAGCCACTTACTCCAGATCCGGAATCTGCCATGTCTGACATACCAGAAAAATTATCCGAGAAGTCCATCCCTACAACTAGCAGTTCTATTAGTGCAATATCATTGAACAAAGTCAAACGTCGCGTTCTAGCACAGTTGAACGGCCGGCTGCCAATACCAATTGTTGGTCTGGATGAGGCATACAAGTGGGTACTATATAATCTCGGATCTGAATTTGAATTGGCTGACAGACATGCGTTAGAAAGATCTATAATATTCTCGAACAGACGATATTAGCACCGATGCTTGATGTTGCTATTGCTTCTTCTAGACCAGAATCGTCGTGGCTTTCAAGCACCAAGTTCCATGGAGGCAATTCGGCCCTATTATTGGGTCCACGTGCATCAGGCAAATCCTTGATGATCACGACCGCGCTGGCCGAATTAGAAAGCAAATACAAGGGCCAGTTTATTGTGGTGAGATTGTCGGGATTCGCTCAGACAGATGACAAACAAGCGCTTCAGGAAATTGCAGCCCAGATCGAGTACGGAATAAAAGCACTGGATGAAGATGAGTCTCTATACGTGAACGTTGAAGATGACGTAACCGAGAGTCCGACAAAGGCAAAGTATAAGCGACAGAGTTCGGTCGTGGTGTTGGAAAGGTTACTGTCATTGTTTTCCGGGCGGGCAGGTGTGCGCGATGACAACGAGGAGCGGATAAGCGACCAACAGTCGCCGGCGAAACAACCTGTGGTCTCTGTATTGATCATTCTCGATGAGTTTGAGAGGTTTGCGACGATGCAGAATCGACAGACTCTACTATACAATCTGCTGGACGTGGCCCAGTCACCGAGATATTCGCTCAAAACAGATGCACGGGCGCCAAATATCTGTATAATTGGTGTGTCGAGTCGCATGACTGCGCCTGAAATGCTAGAAAAGCGTGTCAGGAGTAGATTCAGTCATCGAGTGGTAGTTTTGCCTCACTCGGGCGACGTGGAGTCGTTCTGGAAAGTTTGTAGCTCGGGTCTGAAGGTGACGAGCGCTCCTACCGTGGCCATAATGACTGCAATGGTGAACTCAAACCGGCATACACGGGTTACTGCCCGACCAAAAAAGTCTGAGTACAGTATTGAACGACGGGCGACGGAGGTTTGGAACGCGTACATCGACAACTTGTACTTATCGTCACCTGAGGTGAGGAGAGTAGTAGACCTTGCATTCGCGACATCCAGAGATCCTCGACAGGTGCACATGGAGTTTTTAACTGTGGTCGGAAAAGCGAGTCAGATATTTCCGTTCGTGCCGACTAGTGAAATCGGTTGTGGTCACGGCGTCAATGGGTTGGAAAACGCTGGTATAATGGAGAAAGTCGGAGGCAAGTGGCATTTGTTTTGTTAGTGGCCGATAGGGAGAACTTCAACTTATATGCTGATTAGGTCTTTCGGAGTTAAGTTTGATGCTTCTAATATGTGCTGCCCGGGCGGAAATCAAATATGCGACCACCGTGCCAGCCTTGACGTCATCTCCAACAAAGAAAGAGCACCAGGAGATTGCGATAGAAGGCTCGCCGGCAGTACCGAGCAAGTCCTCGCAACCAGCTGTGACGAAGATGGCAGCGATATCGTTCACGCTGGCATACGAAGAGTATCTGTCACAAGCTGGCAAGACGCGACTGGCAGAAGCATCTGCAGGCGCTTTAATCACCATGCCATTTCGAGTCTGGTCACGTGAACAAGCTGTGGGGGCATGGGAAGCACTGGAACGAATTGGATTGGTTGTCAACGTGAGCGATGTTAGTGGTGGCGGTGGTGGCGGTGGTGGTAGCACGGGCCGAGGAGGGAACGCAATAAGTGAGATGCAGGCGCCAGAAATTGGGTTAATGGAGTTGGGTGAGGTTGTGAAGGATATGCGTGGTGTCAACAGCGTCGTGAGGCAGTGGTGTAGTTCTTTGTGAGGAGTGCTGGGTTTGTAAGCTTTCACGCTTTAGCGCTGGATTGGTAGATATTATTAGCATTAGCGAAACGTACGAGATAAAGCATAATTTGTGGGTACTAGATATTGCATTTTCAAATATACGAAATTATCAATGTGTTTAGTCGATGGCTTCTCGTCTGTGCTAATTATCGGACATTAAGCCCAAGCAAGTTGGTGATCCGGTACTGATGTGAGGACGGTAAGAAGGAGAAGAACGACAGCGGCCAAAAAGCGCTTGGTCACGACTGAGCGGATTGATGTTACGGAATTTGAGCAACAAAAGTTTGAAAACATTTTTGACACCACAACATCAACAATAATCAAGCCACGTCTGGAGAAGGACTTTCTGTTCGGGACTGACAGACAGTAGCTGAGATGGCCTCGCCTGTGGTGCGGATGGTTTGTCACCGCTAAATTGCATGCTTAGCAATGCAATTGTTTATAGGCCCCATCACCACAACAAGGTTCGTGGGGCCGATTGTTAGTGCATAGTGACAAGTCGTAGCACGAATAATAACAAAGCAGTGTCAACAGGAGATGTTGGCGACAACATCGCAGCGTAGCGGCCCTGAGATGAGGCATCCGTGTGTGGCTTACGGTAGCGAAGCTTAATTAGCAACGTGGCCTCCGCGTGGCCATCGCGTGGCCCGCACGTGCTGGGATCCGAGCGCTGCTCGGCCCGTCATTGATTGGGCATCGCGAACAAAGGGACCCCAATTGCAGCCGCAGTCGCGTGGCCATCAACGGAACGGCGACCACCCCGAGTTCAGTTCGTGCGGGTTGGTGGCCTTGTCGATTTTCTATTCACCGCAACAGTGTCGTCCCGTCAACATTCTCACACCGACCGCAACACAACACCGGGCCGGCCATCCCGCCCGCACGACCCCAAGTCGGAAGAGCAGTCGTTGATTTAAACAAGACGCATCTCTGCTGCATTTGCTGCAGATTTCGCCGGTATATGACCTCATAGGCCGCTGTAGCCAAGCTGTCCGGCAGCCCAGAGTTATTCTACCACGCCTGGCCCTTGCTTCCACGGACAAGGCACTCTGATTCGGATTCCTCTCTTCACCCCACGATAGATTTAGCACCATCGTCGTCATCATCAGGACAATATTCGGCCTGTCTATAATTCAACCGCATCTATTTGCACTGCCGGTTATTTCATACAATTTACATAATCCCCCATCCAGCATGTTGTTACAGGCCGCTCGACTATTGCGGTGCACCAAAGACGGGCGTCCTTTTTACGACGAATTAGCGACAGTATTCGCGACTCTAATCTCATCATTGTCTCTACAGCCTCATACCGTTGGTCTATTCCATTTCGAATATGACTTCTCGTTTACTTCCGGCGAGGCTATACGAAATCTCACTGAGCTCAAGTTGCAGCAGCAAAACAAGACAATCGATGTTACCGGCAGAGTCATCACATCCACAACGATCACGACATACCAGATCGACCCGCGGAGCTGTGCGGAGCTAATGCAGTTGTTTGTCAACGCTCGTCTCATCAGGTGCGCCAATGATCCTGAGAAGGGCAAGTTCAAGCAAGACATGCTCTTTCAGCTCACGCCAAAAGCCATTGCAATTGTCGATGCCTTCAGCCAGCGTCATGGCGTCGTGTCTCCAAATGTCGTTGATCTCTTAAAGTCCCAGCATAACAGTATGAAGCTAGTGAATTTGGAGAGGAACCCAGTCACAGATCAAATCAGTAGCTCCGAAGCTGTCATTGGAATCATTTTTCAACGATTTGCAGGACGAAAGCCAAACACGACCTCATGGCACAACAACGCTCAATCACACCAGATCCCTACGCACCCTCAAAGTGGCCAAAATGGTGGTAGCGGGCACCCATTTGGAGGCCCATCGAACTCAGTTACAACAGTCTCAATGGGATCCGGTCTTCCTTCGCAGAATGGGACGTCCAAGCTCTATCGCGGCCCATCGTCGTCGTCCATGGTCAGGCAGGAATCGACTGATACTGATGTCTCCTCAGTCTCTGACATATATATCGAGTCGTCGACTGGTGTGCATGTCCACGACTCGAAGAGAGTACACCTAAAAGAATACCATAACTGCTTCTCCGGCATGGCCGCCAAACTCTGGCTGATGGATTGTACGTCGGTAATATATGCTCATGAGGCGCAGATCATCTTGACTGCGTTTCTACAATATGACCTTATCACTCCAGCTGATTCTCGATCAACGGCGTCCGGAGAGAAGCTTGTGATGGAGAAGAATGCTTATTACTTCATATCGGAAAAAGGCAAGGAATTGGCAGGCTGGCCAACGATCGGCACTGGACTGCTTCAGAAGCAGCGACCCCACAGTCCTGGAAACACCCCGCAGCGCCAATCGGCTACTACGACAGGAGGAGATAATAAACAGTCGCGACTAGAACATATTCTTGATGACCCCGCGCTTCGTCTACTATTCCGAGAACATCTGGCCGAGAATTTCTGCGATGAGAATTTGACGTTTTACCTAGAGACCGAAAAGCTCCTAGCCCAATTTCATGAGTTGGAGAAAAACCGATTTACTACAGAAGAAAAGGTCAACGTCTGCTTGTCTGAAGCCTGGGTTGTCTATCATGCATTCCTTGCTCCAGGATCCGCGTCTGAAGTCAATATCGACCACTTGTTGCGACAACGCGTTCGAGAGCGTATGACTGCAGAGGAATCGGTCGCGTTACCAGCTCCGGAGTCACAACCGATCGAGTCGGTCTCAACGTCAGCCAATAAGTTGACCGAAATAGTGAGGCTCTTAGATGAAGTTAGAAGACAGGTCTTTAGGCTGATGGCGTCGGATTCGGTACCCAAATTCATGCGAACGCCCAAATTTTTGGAATTGGGAATAGAGGTCTAGTTGATGTATTGTTATTATATATTATACATAATTTAACTAGTTATAAGTTACTGTTGCCTTGTAATGTTTAATAATATTTCTAGTGCACGTGATTATCAGTCATTCTGATTCTAACTAAGGCGCCGCACACCCGGTGGCGTTGATGAATAACACACGCACGGCTAAAACATAAGCGTCAAACGCCATCGGGACGCGTGGAATGCCGAGTTCAAGATGTCAGCCAGCTCTCTTTCATGAAATATAATATACATTTGGCCTGTTAGACATTCTGAATAGAAGAGTGGTTATCTGCACAAAAATATGACGGGATTTCCTGTGCAGCTCTACGTTTACGACTTATCGAAGGGCTTGGCTCGACAAGTACGTACCCATTTCGCTTATCTTACATGATGAAGCAAAACCTCTAACGCGCACCTCAATAGATGTCGATGCAATTTATTGGCAAGCACATTGAAGGAGTATGGCACACAAGTGTCGTATATAACCGGGTTGAATATTATTATGGCGCAGGCATACAAACTTCAAGTCCTGGGAGCACTCATCATGGTCAGCCACTTGAGGTTGTAGAAATGGGCGAGAGTTCTCTTCCTCAAGATATAGTATTGGAGTACATCGAATCGTTGAAAGAAATTTATCGTCCCGAGAACTACGATTTGTTCATGCACAATTGCAACAACTTCTCGCAAGATTTGTGTCAATTTCTTGTTGGCAAGGATATCCCAGCCCACATTACCGGACTGCCTCAGGAGGTATTGCAGACCCCGTTTGGACAAATGCTGAGACCTATGATTGAGCAATCGCTGCGACCTATTACAACGGCACCCTCCGTTCGCACCGGCCCCCCGGTTCAGCCCACTGTCGCCCAACCTCTTCATAACGTTTTGTACGTCACATCTGTCACTCAACTAGAAGATATAATTAAAAATAATCACTGCGTGTCAGTTTTCTTCACGTCCTCTACATGTGGCCCCTGCCGGATCGCATATCCCAAATACGATGAATTGGCAGAGAGATACGGGTCCAAATGCACTTTTGTCAAAGTCGATATAAATCAAGCTTACGAAATCGCACAGCGATGGCAAATTACAGCAACGCCGACATTCCACACATTTATTGATGGTGACAAACTTGATGATTGGAAAGGTGCATCTCCGCCGACGCTGGAGAGCAACGTCAACATGTTGATCCAAATAGCAAATCCACCTCATCCTCACAGAAAGTTAATGCTCTCCAACATCCTGGGTACATCGAGTCAGCCGATTACTTACGCCCGCATCCCTCCTCTCGACAAGATTGTCACTAAGCTAGGAGACATTGAAGATCCGATTTTGTCACGAGTTGTCACATTCATTAAAGAACGCGAAGCGCATGGTGCTCGTGAGGCTCCTCTACCTGACCTGAAGTTATGGGCAGCGTTTGTCCGGGACCGGATTCAGCTAAATGCAATCGGCGACCATATATTCCCAATAATTGATATATTCCGTGTTGCAGCTATCGACGTTAGAGTCGGCTCATGGTTTGCAGAGGAGTCAGGTCGGTTTTTTTTAAATGGGTTTAAGTTTTAGATTTCTTTCTAACTCCTTGTGTTAATATAGATTTTAAAACTCTTCGAAGCGTTATAAAATTTGCGAGTGATGACCAGAAGCCGTACCAAGTCCGGCTTGTTACACTACAGCTTCTATGTAACCTGTTCACGTCTCATTTATTTGTCCCGCACTTATGTCAAGAGCTGGGGCCCGAACTGTCGCAGATAGCTACGAGCTCCTTGCTAGATGAGCATTCGAACGTAAGATTGGCAGCTTCGTCATTGGCATTTAATATTACAGCGTACGGACAATGTCGTCGTGCAGAATCCGGTGAGGAAGTCCTTGCTGATATCAGCGTCGAGTTGCTGGTGGCCATGATTGAAGGGATTGATAGAGAAACAGAGTCGGGCCAGACCTTGAGCCGATTATTGACAGCACTCGGTTTGCTTCTTTATTGTGCGCCAAATATCCAGGATTCGGAACTGTTTGCAATCTGCGATAGCCTCGAGGCAAGCAAAATCGTGAAGGCCAAAAGGGATGCACCAATTGCAGTGAAGGCACTGTGTGATGAAGTTATACTATTGCTGACACAGATGTAAATTCGAATTCGGTAGTATTGGATTAATATCATATTTTCTGTAGACTTCGATTGGTCAATAGATTTAGGAATTGACTCACATAATATTCAGGCAAATTTGCCGTTATCCGTATAACTAGTATATACGGATATAGCTCACGTGGTCTTAAATTTGTTTGCTCGGTCGCTTCGGGTTAGGACATCGAAATCGCAGAAAGAGAAATAATCTAGTGAAACAACTGAATATATTCACCCCTCCGGTACACTCAGGAATTTGTATTTGCCAATGGTCTGTCAATACCAATGGGCCTATGACTACCTTATCATATAATTCCGCAGTATGCCCATGGATATATCCGTTATTGGTTTATCCATGGCGATCCTTAGATAGATTGAGGGCTATTACTTGTTGAGTACATATACTACTGATTATTTGTAACTGCTGCGATCCAGTGCGCTTGGAACAGTGGTATCATTAGCGGAAATTCTGCGTCTGAAACGAAATGAAAGGTAAAAGTTAAGTCAGGTCCCCAGTTGCCATGTGGCTGTAAACATAATGGGCAGAGTGGATGTGCTGTGCGGCAGCACTTCTGCGCGCCGGCCAAATTGTGCACTTGCGACTCCCGCTTTAGGCAATTGATGTACAGCCCGCGATCAGCATTCACATCAAGGAAGTGGCTGAGCAACATGCTGCTTTTGCAGCCGAGCGTGGAGCCGCTTCGCTACCTACAGTTCTTAACGCCAACTATCCAAATTATTACCTTGGGTGCAATTACATATACTGCAAGCTGCCGGCCACTCGTTTGTCTCGGTCCCCGCTCAATAAGCACATAGTCCAAGTCGTCGCTAACGTCGCGGTCTTCGGCAATGTCTTTTCCCCCTTCTACAGCCGATGCCGATGGCATTAGACGTCGGCCAGCTCTCTTTTCTTTCCTCTCCTTCAGCAGATCCAATTCCCCCGACACAGATACTGGCTCGTCGTTCAACTTCGACAAAACATCCCCGCCACCTGTAAGGCATCAACCGCAAAAGATATCGATTGTAGAGGCTGCCAAGAGTCGGGTCGGCAAAACTCTCATCGTTTGTCTCGTGGTTTTGGTTGCACTAATAGTGTTTCTCAACCCCTCGAAGTCTGTCGCAAAATTTGTCGGAGGTACTACAACCTCTTTTAGGCTACTACTTTGTGAATATCTCTAACAGAGCAATAGATCACCCATTGTCCAATCTCAAGCCTGGTTCAAGTCCCGCCACAGATGCGGGAGCACCAAACACGTGCTCAACTTCGCACGATGGCAAGAAACCGGTCACGCAGTATGCCCTTATGGTCGATGCCGGTTCGACAGGTTCGCGTATCCATGTCTACGAGTTCAATAACTGTCAGAGCTCGCCAGCTCTCGTCCGCGAAGTTTTCGAAATGACAAAGCCCGGTCTTTCAAGTTACCCCGATAATCCCAAAGCTGCTGCTGAAAGCTTGGATCCATTGCTTGCGGTCGCTATGAAGGAGGTTCCTGACGACATGAAGGGATGCACTCCAATCGCGGTCAAGGCCACTGCTGGCCTGCGTATTCTCGGAACAGCGGCAAGTGACAAGATTCTGGCCGCTGTTAGAAGTCATCTGGAGAATTCATATCCCTTTCCTGTCGTACCCGGTGATGGTATCTCAATTATGGATGGCAGTGACGAGGGTGTGTATGCTTGGATCACTACAAACTTCTTGCTTGGCAATATCGGTAGCAAGGAGAATATTCCAACCGCAGCCATTTTCGACCTAGGCGGTGGGTCAACTCAAATTGTTTTCGAGCCCACATTTCCAGTGTCCGAACAGATGACCGTTGGTGATCACAAGTACGACCTCAATTTCGGTGGCCGTCACTTCACCCTTTACCAACACTCCCATCTTGGCTACGGTCTCATGGAAGCTCGCAAGAAAGTCCACGCTTTAGTTCTCAAGAACTCCATGGCCAATTCAAAGAAGGTACCCGAGACAGTAGTTAATCCATGTTTGCCCCCCAAGATGCGAAGAGAAGTCGAGGTCGAGATAACAGAGGGCACTAAGGTTGTCGTGAATATGACCGGTCCAAATGACCCTTCTGCTCCTCAGTGCCGCTTCTTAACTGACCAGATCCTCCAGAAGGAAGCTCAGTGCCCAATACCACCATGCAGTTTCAATGGTGTCCACCAGCCATCACTTTCGAGAACATTCGCTCGTGAGGATATTTTTATCTTTTCCTACTTCTATGACCGGACATATCCTCTGGGAATGCCACACAGCTTTTCTCTCAGCGAGCTACGCGACTTGACTGGCAAGGTCTGCAAGGGTCAGCCCGGTTGGGATGGATTTGCTGCCATCCCTGGTGCCCTTGATGAACTCGGAGATAGGCCTGAGTGGTGTCTCGACCTGAATTTTATGGTTTCCATACTTCATAGCGGGTACGATATTCCTCTTGACCGAGAAGTCAAAATCGCAAAGAAGCTGAAGGGTAATGAACTTGGCTGGTGCCTGGGAGCGTCACTTCCGCTCCTCGACCAGGGCTCTTCCGGTTGGGAATGCAAAGTCAAACAAATCAGTTAGATTGGAGTCAATCGTGAGTTTTTGATCAGTTACTCTGCATCATGTACTTCTATTGTTGGGCATAAACGAGTTCCAGACCACATAACGACGATTTTTGTCCGGGTTATGAATAGCCGATGCCTTGCAATGTTGGTATGTTTTTGGATTTTTTGTGGACGTGTTGTTTATAGAGCAAACTGTAATTATTAATGCCTTCTGCGTCACCTTAGTCCTGTGACAATCCTAATATACATAGAGTGTCCTGAAGCATCGAACACTGACGTCATTATACTCCTTTGATTTTACACAGCGCAAAAGCCCGATTGTAGTTTCACATCACTTTGTAAACACCCGTTTTGTTAATATGTTTTAAGCGTTTGTAAACGCCTTCTGCTGTTGCCGCTGATTCCAGTTCAACGTTAATCTCAAACTGTCGAACCAGTCACTGCCTAATCGCCTGCTCTGAATCATCGGGAACGGAAACCTTGACGCACTAATCGTGACATAATCACCTTGATTGAGCTCAGTTCTATCTTTTCCGTCGAAGCTGCACCACACCGATGATCGTGCTCCATATGGAACACCGACTCTAAGGACAGCATTGTCCGGGACGATTAAGGGCCTGAATGACAACGAATGTGCACAGATAGGGGATACCAACATTCCCTGTATATCAGGATGCACCAATGATCCACCGGCCGATAGGGAATACGCAGTGGATCCTGTGGGCGTAGCAATCACAACACCATCTGCCTCGACAGTTGTCAAATGTTCGTCATCAACGTACAGCTCAGCCATGCACATTGTACCTTTTGGGCCTCGATCCACCACAACCTCGTTGAGAATACTATACGTTTTGTCTGGTTCGTGCGTGACGTCTGATTCGACAGTGTCTAGAATCTCAGAGCCAAGATGCCTGGGCTTGGTATTATTATTGCCGTCCTCGATTCGCTCGGTCGACTTCATGATGGTACACTCGAACCGCATGCGCAGAGAGACAATCGCGCCTTCGTCAACCAGCCTGCGCACAATTTTCTCGTGGTTCGTGAAGTCAAATTTTGTTAAGAATCCCAGACTGCCCAGGTTAAAACTGAGAACCGGTGGAACAATACGCTGAAAGAGACGACTGGCATATAACACTGTGCCATCTCCACCAAGCTACAGTACTGGTTAGCGATAATACTTAACGTTGACACAAAATTCCTACGCCTACCGTAATAACCAGATCAAACATTTGCGGATGCTCTTCACAAAGACCAAAATTCCAATATTTCAATCTATCATGCCCAGATTTGTGCTTCAATAGTAGCTGGTCCACATTGAAAGACTCGTCTTCCTTCAGAATGTCTTGCACGTACACTGTATAATCCGACAACAGCCAGTCCACAAGTTGATTCGTATATATGATTGTTGCCTTATCCCAGATCTTGGTAATAACAAGGATCTTTCGCACGCGCATCTTAATCTTGAGCGTGCCAAGGTACTTGCTCAAATCACGAACACTAAACGCCATTTCCGCCAATTGCTTCTTTGTCAGCAGCCGCGAATATCCCGTACTTGGTGGTAGTTCGCTAATTGTCATGCGATTGCTGGTCGTTTTGTCACCGCACATTTTGGCAAATACTTCCGCCGGTGGAGATATACTCCGTCGGATAGCAGGTCTCTGTGCAGTATTTTCCTCGTGGCGATCTAGATCATCCATGGCAGACACATACCCATCGTCCTCTTCGCCAATTCCCATTGTCTTGCCATACAAGTCCTGCGACTGTCTTCTCGTCTGTCGTTGCGTATCTAGCAACGTATGTAATAGACACCCTCCATGGGACTTCATCCCAGAGAGCATATTGCTTGAGTCTTGATTCGCCAACGACGCCCGCCTGCGCCGCGCGATACGGTGCCGGGGGTCGACAATGATTTCAAATCCATGTGGGTCGCCATCGGACGAGGTCGATTTGTTGTCTTCGTCCAGTGCGTCGCCCTCTGGAAGGACCACTGCGCCCAACCGATCCGGCATCATTTCATGTGGTCCGACTTCTGCTGAGGCCATGATGGCGTACGTCGAATTGTCTCGATGCAATGCCGATCAGAGAAGTCAATACCAGTTCCCTGAAGCTCGCTATGGGAATATGAGAGGATTGAGAGGGAAACTGAATCGCTGATAACAAGTCTTGGGTTTAGCAAGTGCGATGCATTCTTGATGAAATTATTAATTGGTGTCGATCCTCATCGACACGACTCTGACGTCATCAGAAGTTTGTTAGTTACCCGGGGTGGGACTTTGATCTCAATCGAACAATAATAGAAAAAGGTTTGTAACAAATTTCGCCAAACCTAAGTAGTGGTAGCTACTAATTGATGTATTATACGCAAACAGTTTCGACTGTTAAAGTCTCAGCATGTCGAGACATCCCAGGTCGATACCATATCGCGATTTGGCGGAACTTCAGCAATTATATACATGGTTTTTCGACTCTCCACAGGATAGGAAGAAAGCTCTGTCGCTGGTCTGTTCTCCTGCCCTCTGGGTTAATATTGATGTGGCCGCTGATTCTTTTAGGTGAAAGCGTACACAACGCGAGGTCACGTTCCGTACGGAATAGAATGCACAGCAATAGTAGTCTCCTCAATATTACTAGACTCTACCTCGACGGCCAAAGAAAATACAATAGCGATTCGACTGGCGTACTCGTGTGCCATAATTCGGTTCGTAAACGGTTTCCTTGATACGCACCAAACTCGACAGTTCGCGTTGCCGCTACATACTCTGGCTCAGAAAATTGGCATGCCGACAACGTTTGTCGAGCTACGACATGCCTGTACTCACGAAGGTTTACCGAGCTTAGAAGTACTTCGTCATGCGGCAGTGCAGGCCTTGGAGTGGTTGAAGTGTAGATACTGGAAGCCGGAATTAGAACTGTTGAGAGATGCCGAGAATTGTTCGCCCACAAGAGTTGTTGAGTGTATCGAGAACTGGATCAACATGTTTGGCAAAAGCAACGATGATGAGGAAAGCGAAGGCACGGATGATGATGATGATGATGTCGACATAGAGGTGACTCGACCCAAGTTTGGAGGAACTAAATACCAAGCGAATGATTCATCTTCCCTTGGACGTGCATATTGGCGCGCTCTGGAACTCCTTGCGCAATTGTCTGAGCAAGAGTATGAAGCGTTTAACACCGTCGGTGTCGATCTAATCTTTTCACATGGGCTCCGCAAAGGCGTCACCTTCTCGACGAGCTTAAGACTTTTCTCGCCACTTCTGCAGTATATAGCACCAGAGGTAACGGACGCATTACTCAAGCGATGCGTTGGAGAAATTGCGCAATCATACAAAAACACTTGGCAATCCGGTTTTCCAGTGCGCCGTGCCGCTGATTTAACCGCCTCATTTATATCTCTCGGCAGAGACAAGAGTGAAAATCCAACAGTATCTCACGCGCGGAATTGGGTTCGTCATATTCTTTCACATCCATCTTCCACCGCAGCAGACGGCACCAACGACACCAACGACAAAAACATTCGTGGGTTTTCAATTTCCTGCAAAAATTTCGTGAAGGTATGCGTGGGGCAAAGTCCCCCGAACCCAACATTATTAGATATGCTCAAACTTGCCAAAAAGCATTTGTCCGACAAGAAAGATGATCCGATTCATGAATTGCTCGAGACCTACAGCAACCAGGTGGAGATTTTGTATAGTGAAGATGCGAATGGAAGTCTCCGACATAGTAAGCGGAGACGAAACTATATAGACGACCTAAGTGCTACGATTGAGAACATAGAAAATAGATCGGAGAAAATCGCGCAATACCAAAAGAAGCTTAAATTGGCTTCTGCTGCGACACAATCACCCGCAAAAGTGGTCTCGTCGTGGAAACTGTTAGATGGGCCTTGGTGCTCGCGGCCGATGGGTGAATTGTAATTTTACGTCATAGGTGTCAGCTTATTATGTATCACCTGCTGTATAGTACACTAGAGAACATTGTAAGATAGACAGTTATACACGACTGAAGCTATATGTTAGAAAGCCTGCATACATCGTTGACCATTGCGTCGTACGGCAAGCCATCGTCAATGGACAGATAGTGGTCTCACAGCTCGCAAGCTCGTTGACTTGACAGCAGCACCACATCTCTCTATTCTCACGTGAAATCGTACACCAAAATAGCCCGTCCTTGTTTTTTCTCCTGCTCAACGACAACCTTCTCGTCGTCAAACCCAAAAAACTTGCCCAATCTTGCACCCTCAATCTCCTCTTCCGGCGGTGACGCCTTGTCTTCTCCAATTCTTAATTTTACGCTCTCAACTGAGTCGTCTCGACCGAAACGATATAACTCCAAGTCCCATACCCTTATTTCATACCCATTACTGGAAACACTGACTGCCTTGCCACGATCTTTCACTTCTACACGAGCAATTCCAGAGGAATGACCCCAGAGCCGCTTTCCTTCGCTGACGCTCAACTCTAAATCTGTGCTTTTCACAGTGTACGAAATCAGTGTGTTGTCCGCATGAGAAGACAGCAAAAATGGATGTGAATATGACAGCGAAGTAGGCGGTGACAAAGTCTCGTTGAACCCAAAGTCGAGCTCGTACAACGCCGGCGAATGTGGTTTCCTTGATTGGAGTGACCGCGAAGAACCAATTATTGGCGACTCCTTCGGGAGTGAACTTGCCGTACGAATATTCACAACTCCATGTACAGGGTCTAATTCAATTTCCTGTATTCCCACCGTCCAGCCGGAAGCTAGAAATGGATGTGAGTAGGCAGCGGTTACAAATACACGCTCGCTTTGAGCTGCCTTGCGAATCGATAGAGATATTGGTCCATGGATAGTCTGTGATTTCAACGAACTAATTAAACTTGCATCATCAAGAAATTTGTTATCATCTTGATCGTCACTCTGTTGAAATTGGTATATATTCATTCTCTGGTCTCGGGCAAGGGTCACAAGAAACGGATACTCGTAGACTATAGAGGTGACAGCAAGATGATGACTTGCTGGCGAATGCGTATATCGGAGGTCGAAACTGCTGTACTTACAGTCAACCCCGGTTGTATATAGCGCATATCCACCTCCAGTAAATCCAACAATTATTGCCAGTTCAGATTGTCCATCGCATAGAATATTGTCTTGCGTATGAATATGCAGCGCGGATGGGGCGCCGTATGCTATCTCCTGGCCGTGTTCGTCCAAATATGTCCGCGGGATTGCCACAGTGGCAGTTAAGGCACCCCCAGCGTCCCATGCCCGTAGTCCAAAAACTTCGTCAACCGTAAATATTGACCGTCCTCGAAATCTGATCATCATGCTCTGTTCATGTCCACCACCAAGACTTCCGGACCGTTTATCAGATGGCGGAGATGAAACATTGATCCTCCCTATTGAACAACGACCTCTGTGCCAGTTATAGCGTAACCGGTAAAGTGATTTCCAGTGATTATCAGGCTCTTGCTCGCGTGTGCGGCGAAACCATAGGTCTTCGGCTTGTCGTCGAAAGTACAGCTTTTTCGGCAACCGTGGTTCTACAAAATGGGAATAGAACAACTGCTTCCAAACCTATCCTGCATATTAGTAAATCTCCACCGTAGCCGTTAGTCAGGTGTAGATCATACCAAGGAGTCACTTGATAGAGTATTCCACGTCTTGGAAACGCTGGCACATGCAGTAAGGTCTCCGCTGGATAAATATGAGAAGATGAGTAGCAGAGCTTCATCACTCAGCTTAGAGAAGGAGCTGCTCGTCGCAAAGTGCTGCCGTTTTCCAGGCACCCCAATGGCCTGGCGATGGTCCTCCGTAGATGACAGCTTCCGTTTCGTCATTCGAAATAGAGACAGCTGAAATTCGAGTCATACGAGGTGGCGGAGACAGCAACTACCCGTGGTCGGCGTTCAGACGTTCAGATGCGGTGCGGCGCCCCTGGATACTCATACTCCGAATACGTCACTGGGGGGTTTTGTAGCGACGCTTGTAAAATACAGGAGATGCTTTACTTATATTTACTCCAATGACAATTGAACTTTTACTAATGAAAAAGACCAATAGACAAAATAAAACTAATCATGCTTTCCGCTATTTATTCGGCATCTTCAGCAGCAGCATCCTCTTCACCTCCGTTAGCAGCGGCTTTTGATTTCTTTTTGTTCTTCTTCTTCGAGCTGGGTTTAAGCGATGAAGCAATAACCTTTAGCAAATTCTCGTCGGTAATGCTCTTCTCCGTCTTGAATTTTGACAAATCAGGAGTGGTAGGGCCGGAAATCTTGATGATACCGTTTTTGGTAACAGCAATTGTCGTGAAGAACTGGACGACAATTTCTCCTGCACACGTATTAGAGTCAGTATCGAACGCAGAATGTTAATCCCCAAACACGTCATACCTTTCTTGTCTTCGTAGACATCATAAGGCACCAAAAGCTCGTGCTGAGTGCACTCCTGGATACCCATACGAGCCTTCTTCTCGTCCTCCAACGCTCTAGTTGTGAATGGAAAAGGACCGAACCTCTTCTGGATATCAGAGTAGATGGTTCGGGATGCCTTAAGCTTCAAGCTATAGGTATTGTCTGTCTTCTTATAGATCGTAGTCCTAGACTCTGATTTTTTGACCTTAATTGCAGGCACACTGTTAGCAGGAACTCGATACAGCTATATGGCAACACTGAGTAAAACAAACCTTGCCCTCGCCCGTTGTGATGAGAATGTCGATTCCATAGACTTCACCCTCCTCGAACGTGACAGTGTCGACACCTTTCCTCTTGCCCTCGCTAGGATTCAAGATAATGCGCTTGGTGCCGTCGATGACGTTTCTGGTCTGCTGGTGCGATAACATGTCCTCTAAAGGCTTGGTGCCGTAGGACTCCGCAATAGACAAGACAGCATCGGAGACGTCCCAATTTTTGTTACCAGGCTTGACTAACCTAATGGCAGCCTCGGAAGCGTACCAGGCGGCGTTAATGGTATCGGCAACGGCACCGGTTATTTCAGCAGCAGAACCGACAACAATAGTGTCGGCCAAAATACCAGCGAAGCCGTCAATGTGGGCACCCAGGGTGATTTTTACCACGTCACCGTCCTTGAGGGTCAACTCTGCCTCCGGCTCGCTTGGGAGAGGAGACAAGTGAGTCGCAATGTGGTTCGGCGAGATCGCGGTCGGAAAGGCGATGCCTAGCCACGACAATTTTGTCAGGACGCTGGAACTGAGCAGATCACATTGCTGGCGACAAAAATGTGCCAAGCAATGTGACAGTTTTCTCACCTTTAGCAATGCCCTTCTTGCCCTTGTAAACCTTTGCGGTCTCTTCCTCGATCAGCTTGTCGCCAAGAATGCTGATTTCCATCACATTGGCGCCATCGATACAAGCGGCTTTGACCTTGTCGAGCACCTTGGCTGAGATCTCGCCCGCAAGCTTGTACTTTGTGAGCGTGTCCGGGTTTGCCAGGCTGTAGTCGACTGCGCATGTGACATGAGAATTAGCTGTGCCACGACCTCACGGGGCTCATAAATTTCTATGCTTACCTTCTTCCGTATCAGACATTGCAAGTTTCTTCTGTGCTCGTGGATGAGGAGTTGGAACCGACGGTTTTGTAGGTTACGCGAAGATCTATGTGCTTTCGCGTATATTTTCTTTGCGGTGATGTCCCATGAATTAGCCCTAACCAAAGGGTTCATTATTTTTTGTGGTGCGGCGGATTGTACCAAATGAGTTTAGTCTCATTAGGTTGAGGGGCGCATGTTCTGGGCGCATCTGCCTACCCAACCAAGGTCGAGAAGTAAATCTCATCGCTTGCCTTATTCTACCCCACGGCGTACGCTTAAACAATCATCGTTCGTCCTTAATTGCTACTGCTCACAGGTGCTCGCTCCACTGAGTCCTCGTCTCTCCAGTCGGTACCCTCAAGATGGCTGCCCCACCGGGCACCAATCTTGACCCTCCTTCGTCTGCCATGTCCTCTGCGGGCCCAAACGCCAGCCAGGCAAACCTTCCGCCGGTGGACAGCTCATCTTCGGTTCCGAAGAAGCCAAAGTCAACAGAGCAGCTCAATTACGAGCAATACGTCACTCGAGATGCGCTTCAGGCCGCTGCTTTCAAAGACCACACTGACCGCCACATTTCCTTTCTACGCCAAAAGCGCCAAGAGATCGAATACTACGAGGGCCTACGACTCCTCCGTCACACAAATCCCGGTGCCGTCTTCGGTCAGGGATATTCCGGTTTCGGCAACGGCGTTACAAACTTCAAGCCTGGCATTATCGGGCCAAAGGATAGGCCGCGACTAGGCAGAGTGTCACGCGAGTTGAGAATGTTCGTTTTGCTTATTAATACTTTGTTCCGGCTTGTCATTACGGGCTCACTGACTCTTATTTAGAACTCGAGAAGATATGAAACGGCAATCAGAAGCTGACGAACATCTTGCGCCAGTCCGGTTAGACCTGGAGTTTGATAAGGAGAAGTTACGCGATACGTTTACCTGGAATATTCATGAGCGAACCGTACCATTGGACGTATTTGCAGAAAACCTTTGCGAAGACTACACATTCCCACTGCACCATGCACCACAAATAGCAAGAGCCATCTCGGAGCAACTTACCGATTTTCACCCCCATGTTTTCGACCCCAACCTTGCAAAGACTGTCGATCCTTCACTGCCATATACGGCATACAAAGACGACGATATGCGAGTGATTATCAAACTTGACATCACTGTTGGACAGCACAATCTTGTCGACCAATTTGAATGGGACATAAATGATCCTCAGAATAGTCCAGAAGAATTTGCATCGAAGCTATGTCAGGAACTTAGTCTGCCAAACGAGTTTTTAACCGCGATCGCACACTCAATCAGAGAGCAGACCCAGCTGTTTACAAAGTCCCTGTTGCTCGTTGGTCATCCATTTGACGGCCGGCCCGTTGAAGATGAGGAAATTCGCCGTGAGATGTGTCCGTCAGTTACTGAGCTGATTCGGCCAATGCATCTTGTCCGCGACTTCACGCCTGTATTGTATGAGTTATCCGATGCCGAGCTGGGCAAAGCCGATAAAGATAGTGAGCGTGAGAATAGATGGAAGAGAAGGCAGGGCAGAACTGTTGGCCGGCGAGGAGGTATAGTGCTTCCAGATTTGCGTGAGCCAATGAGGACCTTTAGGACGCCAATTGTATCTTCTGTCCTTCCTAGTGCCATAGAACGACCAAAGCCACAAGCGCAACCTGTAACCATAGATGACGAACGGCCTGAACTATCGCACCCGAGCAGACGAACACGTCACAATACTGCAGCCTCACAACCACCGCAATTTGCCCCGTCGGCGCCACCACCTCCACCACCATCTGTACCGCTGGCCCGGTCCACTCCAACTCCAACACCTGGTGTTGATGAAGGCAGGTTAATAGTACGATTTAAAGGTCCAAAGTTAAAGAAGTGGATGATAGTCAATGCTTCAAAGTTGAGCGGCACATTTGTGTGACCGGCCGGCAAATAGATGTAAGATTATTTAATG
The DNA here is from genome assembly GCA_003705905.2 of Lipomyces sp. NRRL Y-11553. Taxonomy (NCBI): domain Eukaryota; kingdom Fungi; phylum Ascomycota; class Lipomycetes; order Lipomycetales; family Lipomycetaceae; genus Lipomyces; species Lipomyces sp. NRRL Y-11553. The sequence continues at coordinate 414 of PPJW02000066.1, read as the reverse complement.
TATGGTTGTTTGTATTATTACGGTTTGTGATTATTTGTATCTATAAATTTGAATATATATATGTCCCTTTACCCGTTGGCCGTTGCGACGCGGCGTGGTCATGAAATCTATAAAACATGTTTAGACGAAATTAATTATTACGACTACTATTACTACTACGGCATCTGTATACATGCATTACTAAATTGATTGCAAACCTTTCCCCGAGCAATGATGAGCTCTCTGTCGCAAATACAATCATAATAAAACTGAGATCTAAGGAGTGACTAGGGTGAGTAAACTAGAAAAAAGGCAAAAAAAAAAAAAAAAAAAAAAAAAAAAAAAAAAAAAAAAAAAAAATAAAAATAAAAAAAAAATTTAAAAAAAAAAAAAAAATGAAAAAAAAAAAACAAAAAAAAAAAAAAGAAAAAAAAA
>PPJW02000065.1:0-77453 GCA_003705905.2 Lipomyces sp. NRRL Y-11553 | reverse complement strand
CGAATATTATTCGCATTCGCATTCGCAGCTGACATTATATTCGCTGCGAATAAAAGTTTATTCTGCGAATTGCGAATGCGAATGCGAATAGGGAAATTGTATTCGTGTCCACCCCTAGCTATATTAACTACTATACATTTCAATCAGAGCAACTCACAAACGCCACGCCCTCGCTCCCAACCGTGGGCCACGCAAGAACACTAACACAGCTTTGGGTTAGGGTTGATTTATCACATTATTCTCTCCTCTACAGAGCAATTTTTTTTTTCCAAAAACTTGTTTTTTAATTTTTTTTACGGCACGTCACTATGCCAAATTCCGCTTCGCGAGAAGAGACCGGCGGAGCTTTGGCATTTCTTGCCCTCTCCAGGTTCGCTGTCAGAGTCCTATGAGATTGGCGGCAATTTGTGGTAGCAGATTCCGGGACTCCGCTATCTATGATTAATTGCCGTTAGCATTTGGTGATATAAACTAAAAAACAATATCTCTACCTTCGGGATGGATGTGGTGGCCCTATAAGATTGCCCGCATGAACACTTCCTTAACACTGCACAAACTCCCTTGCCGTATCTCAACAGGACGTCCCTCGAGCCCATTGATGTCGCGGTCGCACACAAACCCGCAGAGCGAGCATCTGAAAACTTTGCTCCCACCAACTTTGGCAGATAACCAGATTGTAAAAACTGCACAAATACTTTGCAGTCCGGCAATGAAGGTCATCTACCAGGTTCCTGATCCGTCGCCGGATCATCGCAGCTGCCTTCTTCATCCGCCACCTCTTTTTGTGCGTGATCGCCTGCACAGACCACATGCTCTGCGCCAACAAAGGGAGCACGCAAAGAGGAAAGAGGGTGAGGGAAGTCGTATGATAGCTTTTCTGTCACAAAATACTTTATTGAAGCCTGCCTCCCAATCAGTCCATGCCCGAAAAGAGGACTTAAGTGTCAATGAATCGACTTCATTGTATCTGATGTCGATTCGTTTGCTTGGAAAGCCTTCAGTGCCCTCGCTTAGATATGGCCAATGTCCCCTTTGCCAAGTTCAATGACCTCACCATCTGGTGGGTACCCGGTCATGAACGTCCGCACACCCGGGTCCAAGGCCTGCTGTCATGAGGCAGCGTGTCGGGAAGTCTTTCGCCGATATCACCAATCATGTGCCGAAGAAAGGGCGTACTTCCCACTGCACCACAGTCCGTGCTTGCGGATGACAATACTCTCCTGAAGGCAAATGCCTGCCTTCATCAGGAGAGCATCCATTGTTGGTCAGCTCGAGCCATGCCATCTTTGTTAATCGCCCTGGCTCTCAACTCACTTGGACACCCTCTAACATCTATGGCAAACTGCCATTCGATTGTATCGAGCCTGCTGCCCCGGTCGACTTTAGGACATTTCTGTTTATGTTTAAATAAGACGGTAGCTATTGATTTGGCGCCACCAATGAATCGAAAAATGGCAGAAATGCCATGAAAGAAAAGCGCGACTCACCAGCGACAGAGACGTGCGGGGTATTTATAATCAGAAAAAGCTGCAAACAAGTAAAACGACGGCCAACTGCTTAGTACCACTCCAGCCCCAAATAAAGAGATGCCTTCCCAACTGCCACAAATAATTGAGCCCCTCGGACCCGATAGTGCCCATCGATGAAACATGAGCCGTTCCACGGGTTTGGTGAGTGACTCCTCTGACTTGCCATGCAGTTAATTGGTATCAGATCTCATTTGTTCACAATGGTCAAAATATTGAATTTGCTGTTGCTGTCTACTTTGCTTTAGATCACCTTAACTCATGGTTCTAATATTATTGCGACCCTGAAATTGTTGACATCACATGCAAATGCTCCAAACCTTAATAATTGGCATAGTTACCCGGATCGTAGATTGCGCCTGCGAACGCCTCGCGGTGGCCAACCTTGACGGATGTGAACCTGCGGTTCGAGGAAACTTTGAATCTATCCCAATCAACCCACTATCTTCTGCTAAGCAGAAATGCGCTTGTTGTGATTTTAAAATTAAGGCGGTCTTCTAGTCAATTCAATACCTAAGAAACTGTTTCAATATATTAGATAATGGAGAAACCGCGACCTTCGCTTGAGAGCATCGATCTGGAAAGAGAAGGGGAGGAAGACATTACAGGAGACTATAACGCTAAAGATTACGACAAGGAAATCCTGTTGCAACATGACTATACCGAGAGACTGATCACGGATGCTACGGCAAAGAGAACTACGTCCAAGAAGAACAGACCGAAGACAGTTGGGTTTGGTAAATTGCCGGGGTACAAGAAACTTACCAATGTTTCGCCGGCCGATACCGATAGCGAAGAGTCCATTGAACTTGATGCCGAGTCGCATTTAAAATATCTTAAAAAGAGGGTAATAGCTCCTACTTCCTTTTTATTGGCGGTTTCAGTTATTTCTAACGTCACGGCAGCAACGTCGAATGGCGTATTTGAAGTCCTGTGTGTTCTTCTCATTATTGGCCCTAGTTTTCGCAATATTGGGAGCTGCCATATATGTAGCCGTTATACAGAATAGGCTAGGGATTTTTAAGTCGCCGTCATCGTCTGCTACGTCTTCCACGTCTTCAGATTCCCCGTCGTCCAAGTTAGTTTTGTATAACGGCACTCACGATTTCTATCCGACAACCGTATACATCTCGCTGGACGGTTTCCGACCGGATTATCTCTCTACGGAATTTACACCCGAAATGTGGGAACTATATACTGCTGAATACAGTGCGCCATTTATGTACCCGTCATTTCCTTCAGTCACCTTCCCCAATCACTACACCATGGCTACCGGCTTGTATCCTTCCAGTCATGGTATAGTAAGCAATTCATTTTGGGATCCGGACTTGCAAGAGGAGTTTAGTTACCACAATCCAAGTTCTCTCGACCGGAAGTGGTGGAAGGGTGAGCCTTTGTGGGTTACTGCAACAAAAAACGGCGTTAAAACTGCGATTCACATGTGGCCAGGGAGCGAAGTCCCGTGGGGCGAGTACGAGCCTGCCGTCGTTGACAAGTTCAACCAGACAGAGACATTGGATCGTAAGGTTCAGAGAGTACTGGGCTGGCTGGACCAGGATATTGATACTCGACCGGAGCTTATCTTCTGTTATGTTCCCACGATTGACACATTGGGCCATAAGTACGGAACTTTGGGTCCGGAGATTAATGACGGTTTGAAGCAAGTTGATACAATGATTGCCGCGATTCTGAATGGTATAGAGGATAGAAATGCCTCGTCAGTCGTAAACGTCGTCATTGTGAGCGATCACGGCATGGCTTCAACGTCTAACGACAGACTAATCTTCCTGGATGATTTGATCGCTCCTGCAACCATCGAGCATAGAGACGGATGGCCGCTGGTTGGAATGCGACCATACGAATACAACACGTCGGAGCAAATATTTACCGAGATTACATCGGCGAGATCGGAAATCAACGCGCAAGGTGGGGATGAAAGCAAGTCGCTCGAGCATTGGCAAGTCTACCAGAAGGATGATATGCCAGAGGAATGGCACTTTGGCGGACCAAGTGGGGGACAGTATCAAAATAGAATTGCTCCAGTCTGGATCGTGCCCGAAGCTGGATGGGCTGTTACGACCAGACAGGAATTTGAGGACGCCCACCACGATTTCCATCCTAAAGGTCTTCATGGCTTTAACAACACAGACAACCTCATGCGGGCGTTGTTTCTGGCTACAGGACCAAATTTTCCTTCCGGATCCATGATTGAACCTTTTTATAACATTGAGCTGTATGACGTTATCTGCAGGTCTCTGAATATTACCGGTGCGCCAAATAACGGAACCTTAAATGGACAGCTGAGACCATTACCAGATGGATGGATGGATCCAAATCCATTGCCAGCGCGACCACCTACGACCAATTCTGACTCGTCGGATGGAGATAAAGGACATCACGATGCCGATGATCATGATGATGACAATCATGACAAGCAGCACGCAGACGCTCAAGTTGACCACGACGAGGACAAAGATGACGATCATGACAAGCAGAAGACACAGGAGCACAGCGATGACGATGACGACCATGATGAGGAACACGCAAAGCAAAAGCCAAACGAGCACAGTGATCACGATGATGATCACAAAACGGATGATTGGAGGGATTACTTGGACGACAGGCTCGATAATTTGGCGGATAACATCAACGCCTTTCTCGACAAGGTCGGCTCGCAAGACGACGGGAAGAATGACATATAGTCTGCATTTTTATTGGCAAGATTTTTTGCGTAGACTCTGCACGTACATCATGTATAATTGGAATAACGGGTTCGATTACTAGGATTGGTGGTTTTAGACTTCATGGAGTATACTTTTTGCCGGGTTTTTTCTTAATTGCATGTATACAAGGTTGGTAATTCATAATATTAAATTCTGGTAATTATAGCTTCGATTCTGCTTTCTGTTTTGTGTTTGCCAACCATGCAAATTCCTGATCCGTGGCCATCAGTACAGCCTATATGCACGACTAATCAAAGACTTACCAGTTTTGTCTTCGCACCTGGATCGATAATGACGTTCACCACCGTCACTGCTCCGTTCGTAAGTGCCGTAGTAGCGGCCTCTTTTAATTCCTCCGGAGTTCTGGCAAGTAATCCTTTACCTCCCACAGCCTAGTCGGTCAATTAGTATCATTCATGGCAGTAGAAAATTTGTTAAATACCTCTGCTATCATATCGTATCTAGTCTCGAACCCCAGCGCGGTACTCGGAAGGCGATTTTCTGAACCAGCACTATATGCGGTTGGCTCGACTCCGTGATATACGCCATTGTTGTTCATAATAAAAATAGCCATCGGCAAACCAGACCGGGTTGCAGTTTCGAGCTCCATGGCTGAGAAGCCAAATGCGGAATCACCCTCGATACAGACCGGTAAACGATCAGGGCAAGCCACAGCTGCTGTTGTAACCGAATTAGTACACTTGACAAGAGCCTGGCATACATATAATAGACCTACCAGCGATGGCGTATCCGATGCCCACTCCCATAGTCGCCATGGTTCCAGCATCCAAACGTTGGCGTGGTTCTTCAACATCAAACGCACTTCGAGCAATGTCCATCGCATTCGCACCCTCAGATACATAAATGGGTTTGGTATTCGTTGCATGAATTGCATCTTTAATGATCTTGTAACTGTGTTGGTACGTCAATGGTAAAACCACATCGTTGGCCTTCTTCTGGCTAGCCGCAACGTTGACTTTCTTTGCAGCAATGAGAGCTTTCGGAATACTGGGAAACTTATAGTCCTGGAGTTCAGCAGAGAGCTGTTTCATTACCAGTCCGATGTCGCCGACAAGTCCATACTCAGCATTCCTGCTATTATTATTTCCGATCTCCTCGCTGGCGATATCGACCTGGATGATCTTGACGCCGTCCCTAAATTTAGGAGGCTCTCCGTAATGCAAGATCCAATTCAATCGTCCACCGAGAAGCAGAATTACGTCACATGTACGCAAGACCGCACTTCGGGCAGCTGCAAAGTTCAATGGCGATGAATCTGGCACAACGCCCTTCCCCATAGGTGTCGGTAAGAAAGGAATCGACTTCTCCGTAATGAATTCACGAATACTGTCTTCAGCTCGCCCATATGCTGCGCCTTTTCCTATGATAACTAGAGGTAGCTTCGCACTTCTTATCAAATTAGCGGCCTTCTTTATTCTTGTCATGTCAGCTGCAAACTGAGGGGCTTCAGACGCTAGGTATAACGGCTTTGTCTCCTGTGTACCCAGAGTGCCTTGGATGAAGTCTGCCGGCAAGTCAACATATGTGGCTCCTGGTCTTCCATAATATGCCAGTCTGAACGCTTTCTCTAAAGTTGACGGCAAAAGGCTCAGTGATGGAGGTCGACCGGCAAATTTTGTGAATGGCGTCAGTATTGAGACTTGGTCGATTTCTTGGAAAGCACCTTTGTGCACTTGACTTGACTCGGACGAACCTGCGAGCACCAAAAGTGGAAAGCAATTGCTTGTTGAATTACCGATCTATGGTTATGTTAAAAACATTTACTCCGCCAGTGCAGCATATGTATGTCACGTACTCCCGCAATCGCATGGAGTACTCCTGGTCCGCCAACAACTAAGCACACGCCAGGCCTTCCCGTAAGGTATCCATAAGCAGTGGCAGCGTAACTAGCCGACTGCTCGTTTCTGAAGCCTATAAAACGGATTCCCTTCTCTATGCAGGCATCTGCAACCTATAGCAGCTCTAGTTAGCCATCAAAACACGCTCATCTTTTTTCCCTATTATACCTCGATAACTGGAATGCCGACGATGCCAAAGATGACACGCACGCCGAGGTCATATAGCGCCGAGGCGATCAAGTTGGCCCCTGATACATATGCTGTCACAGCCATTGTGTTGCAAAGTATTCACAAAAATAGTCGTTGATAGCAAAAAATCGACCTCTTTCAAGTCGATGATATGGCGAGTTAGATAAGAGATGAATTCACTCATCGGCTTGTGCTTGTGACCATCCGTGTACGTGGGGACAGGGGACAGGGGACCCCTGAATGACGTCACAAATTCGATTGTAGGATCAGCAAAAGAGTTCCTGGCACAGCACTCATTACACCAAAACTGGAAAAAGGGTGAAGCATATTACGAAAAATATAATGGAAACCTCCTGCAAAAAAAACTCAAAGCCATCAAATTTCTGTATTATTCCAGGAAGAACATCACGCGTGTTTGAGACGCGTTCGAGCGTGAGTGATTTGGCCCGAGGGGCCGCAAAATTAGGATTATATTCGAAATTTCCTAGAAAACTTTCTAGTTCACTACGTGTTTCCAAGTTAGATGCCAGAATGATGCTCGCCAGCTTGGAACCATAATGTGGAAAAAAGAACAGGGTTGGGGTATTAGTTTTTTAGGGGCCTGTGGGTAAGGGAATGTATGGTGCCAAAGCGGTCATTTCTACTTTCCACTTTCCTTTTACTATAGCAGAAGAGGACAATTCGATCGTTGCTGTGCCCCCTTAAGTTTGGTAAATCTGATTTTGCAGCACGTGGGCTGATTACTTGTGACCTACGATGCTTTTCTTTTCCTTTTTCAAGACTTTGATTGATGAGCAGGTGAGTGCTATCCTTTTTCTATGCAGTTGACATTACACTAACATATGTGATAACAGGTTATTGTCGAAGTGAGACATCTATATCTGTAACCGTAACCGGAGTGGCAACTAATTTCATCGCAGCTAAAGAATGATATGTCTATACGAGGCACGTTGAAATCAGTAGATCAGTTTTTGAACATCAAGCTCGACAATATCAGTGTTGTCGACGAAGTGAAGTATCCGCACTTGGTATGACTACTCAAGTGACCGGTGCAACATATATGCTAATGGCATTATTGCAGTCGGCAGTAAAGAACGTCTTCATTCGTGGCTCAGTGGTACGCTACGTCCATCTTCCAGCTGCCGTGGTTGACACCACCTTACTTGAAGATGCTACGCGGAAAGGTAAATATCAACACTAAATTGCTCGGTCATATCAATAACGTGGGCAATAATAGAAGCTGCTGCGCAAGCATCGAAGATGGGCGGACGATGAATGAGGCCGAAATGATTGAACCATGGATACGGTTTTCAGCTGTATATACAGATTGCGGAAGATAAAGATATGAGAATGTACAATAGAATGATTCACGGTTTTGTGTTGCTACAGTGACAGTCTTGTAGCGAGTTCCAGTACTTCACCAACTTCCGGGTACCTAATGTCAGCATTGTCCATTGCCCAATCCGCCCATCCCTTCAAGTATGTCGAGCCTCTCGACAACGTCTCTGCATCGCCAATCACACAAAGGAACCTTGTGGGCCTTGTCATGGCAACTATCTTGGTCAGCGCTGACTAGGACAGTGCCCTATGAGATATCTTACCATTCAAGCGTCGGTCGTCCGATAAAAATCCAATTTCGCCTTTCGCATTGCTTCTAACTAAGGATATGATTATTGCATTCTTCTCCCGCCCTTGAAAGCCGTCAACTGATGATATTTCTAATATCTCTTCCTCCTTTGTTTGGTTCTTAATCATCCCGCTTTCCCCGCAAGCCTCGAGTCTCTTTGATATAAGGGTTACCTGCGCATTATATGGAGATATTATGCCAATGTCACTCATCTTCACTCCCTTATCCAATAGTCTTAAAACCTGCTCTATGACCAGCCATGCTTCTAGGTCGTTATATTTGCTGCTCCCATCAAACTCTGTTGTAATCGATTCGTCAGGTATGCTTTCTGGAAACTCGCCTCCTTGAGTATCGATCCATATTGCCTTTGTCTCCGTCTCGTCTGATCTTGTGACATATTCTAGATCTGCAAGTGTACGGTTTTTGACAGAATCGTCAGCGATGAGCTTTCCATCGTACATAGACACTGAAGGATATTGCATAATTATGTCATTCATTCTATACTGGACATTCAGTAGTTTTTTTATTTGCTCTCCATGAGCTGCTACTAGTCGGTCAAATAGTGTGACTCCCAGAACTTTTTCGTTCATGGCAGCCTTGATGGTTGGAGGCAGCTGCTTATTGTCACCAGCAATAATTAATTTTTGTGCCTCCGGATGCATTAGCAGTGGAATCCAACATTGTGGCTCCAGACTTTGAGAAACTTCATCAATAATTATCGTACTGAATTCAATTGCAGATAAGAATGAGCTTCCAGCGCCGTGAAGCGTGCAGACTACTACTAAACCTTGGTCTAAGACCTGCGCCAGAGCCTTTTTCTCTCGCATCCGATATTCCTTTCTCAGATGTCTTATATTCTGGTAGATTTCCGACTTCTCTCTTCCCGATCTAGTTTTCTTAATCTTAGCGAAAGAGTCGTCGATTTCGGCACGGATATCGCGAACAATCTGTCCAGCGTCAGACGTCCTGAGAATGATATCCAGTGAGTGTCGTTGCGTAGACGCGAGAATTCTTGCTGGATGGCCAACTCTAAGGAGCTTAGTTGGCGCTATTAAGCCATCGAGTCGCTCCAAAATAGTATCTAATCCATGTTTAGCCGACAGAATGCTATCATACATGGAATACACAAACCGACTGAGATATTACTTGGTCCGCAGACCAGAACTCTTTGGCCACTCTCAACGAGCTGCCTTATTACCTCTATAACTGTGTACGTCTTGCCAGTCTACATCGGTTAATATTGAGCAATTCATATGACGTATCAAGTATACTTTCCCCTGGCGGTCCATGAATCACAGACACTTCACTTGCACTCAATGCCAACCGGACGGCGTCCCTCTGCGAGTCATTCAGAGTGTTGTCAAAATACTTCGCGGGCGGTTCAGGAGACTTTGGCTTTGACGGCTTTAGGCTTCCAAGAACAACTCTCTGCAGCCTTGTTGGGGTCGACAGTACTGTGAGATGATCCATTGTCTCGTTCATGCTAGATCATATATGAGATAAGCCAACACTACCAGATATGTTTGTCGCACCGTTTATAGGTAACTGAATTTACCAGTTTAGTCATCCACAACCTGCCGTCCAGAGCGACTGCGTCATCAGCAAACTTATCGTCAACGGCAACCTGAATCTGCTTTGCCGACACTCGCAACGTGACGCCTTCTACTCTAGCCGACGTTGCAGATTTCAGACGTTTTGCCGTAGCCGATGGCATTTTCTCAACCGCCTATTGTGCAAATTGTTACTATTCTGACCTTGTCCCTGGGAGCCAAGTAGAATGCTTACCACAATGTCGCCGGTTCGGATTGCCACGCCTCTGTCAATCTCATTAGAGATTGCCGTATCCGGCTGCAGTTCTAACACCAACGAACCCCCCAGAGCCGTCCTTATATTAGAAGCACATAAATTTAATACAGCCAAACCGCGCCGAGCAAGAACCTTCGGCGGCAAAGACACCAATTGTGCTTGAGTTTGCGATACGTCCTCTTCGCGCTCTTTCTTCAAAGCGGATATGAATCTCTTCGTTAGCTTTGCTGCGAATTCTGCGTCATCCATTACCTTCGATGTCGTCTATCTATATTCGCTAACGACGGCAGACGGCTATTAGCTATCTAACACCTTGCTGAACTGGCTCTCAACACTGTGCATTAAGAGTTTATCTTGTGACCCCTGAAATCGCTTGATGTGGAGAAGTTTGGACCCGAGGTCAGTACTCCAATACTCTACCGGATACCTACGGCGACAACATTTGTCCCCGGTTTAGCTATATATCTTCCGAGGGTGATATGCACGTATTCACAAAAGAACTCTGGCTATAATGAAGAATTCTGGGACTGCGGCGAAGAGCAAGGCAGCTAACCTTCTGGACTGTCTAATCAGCAATGATTCAGGGAGTCAATCACTCTCACATGACGGTAGGAATTCCTCTGATCTGTACACCGAATTGATGGATTTGATTTACAATTTGAGTCAGAATTGATTGCGACGTTGGTCAGCCTCAAACTTGAAGGACGAGATCCGAAACGCGGGAAGGTGATATTCAACAAGGAGGTATGTACGATTTGAACTAATGGGTTGATCTTGACCTGTGGTGACATTGCCAGTCTCTGGAGTTGCTTCTAGGATACGGAGTGCCGCCAAATCCCTTAGATATACGGTTGGAAGCACTAAGGATTATCGCCAACGCATTATTACTTTCCCCAGACCTCAGGAAACAATTTAGTGCCCTGCAAATATTAGTCAGGAAATATAAGGTACCGCAGTTTGCCAATGAATATTAACTCAAGTTGACGTCTATTTTTGTGAAGGGTGCCTCAACGGATGAAGAATTCGTCGTTAGTCGGATAATGTTCCTATTGACCATAGAGCCTGAAATTTATAAATCCGATATTCTGCATGAGCTGCATGAATATATCTTCCTGGTTGGTAACGCGAAATGACCAAATTGCCACTTTGTGCTAATTAATGTAGTATTTAGTACGCCGTGCTGAAGGTGACTTATCAGATTACGCGTTATCGGCACTCACGGAGACCTGCAAGCTCCTGTTTAATGTTCTTTGCAAGTATTCAAATGTCTCGCCATCATATGACGAGTATGACACATGCTATTGATGCACATCGCGGGTATATGCTCACCTAGATTAGCGTGATTGCACCGCTCTTATCAACCATAAACCGACTCCCACGAATAATAAATTCTGTGTCGTGTTCAATAATATCATGCCTGTTAAGACTTCCATGCAATGCAGATATCTATTTTCGAGATGAAGCACCTATAGAGATCCCAGAAATTTTCTTTGAGCTGCTATCTAAGGCAGTGCAACCGCAGGAAGTTGACACGCCAGGGCTAGATGACACCATCGCACCTCTTCTAGTGCTTCTCAGTAAAATATTTACAGCAGCACATCACGAAGAAGTAAGAGAGTATTTTAAAGCGAAGATATTTCCGTCTGAAGAGTAAGTCTTACTTGTTACCTGAGAGAAGTTAGCTACAATTTGTATTCCAGTGAGCGTAGTAGACCACTGGGCCAGTCCTCTTCCCTGGCCTCCCACCTACTGCAGATCGTCAGCAACCCAACCTTCATGAAGAGCCGGGAGATTATATATCAAATTATGTGGGATGGCAGTGATCACGACGGTACGCCCTAACTTGTGTCGAAACTGCATAATATTGATATAAGTTTGCAGTTTCAAAATTTATATATCACATTGGATATGGATACGCTGTTGGCTACATCGTGAGCCATGATATCCCGGTACCAGAAGGTGTTTTAGGTAAAAATGTTGCTAACTTTCCCGATAAAATTAATCCTGTTACTGGCGAGCTGTTGGAGAAAGAACCAAATTTTCAGTCTTTGGCCGATATGTCAGATGAGGAGAAGGAAAGAGAAGCTGAGAGGCTGTTCGTATTATTCGAGCGGCAAGTATACCTTATGAGTTAAATGATTGGTAATGGAGTCTACTGTTCTAACTATGGTCGCAGAGTCCGCGAAAACGGAATCATCAATGTTGAGAATCCAGTGCGAACCGCTGTAGAATCGGGTCGATTCCAAGAATTACCAGACTGACACATTTGTAGTTATGTGTTGGGACGAAGTATTGACATGCGTTGGACACTATTATTCAGAGGTTGGATAGTTATAGGAAGATGAATTTACCCGCAAATTTTTAATCTCATGGGTTAACGTGATTAGCAGCGGAATTTAATGTGGGGTCGAAGCGTGAGAATTTGCAACACGTCTTGTTGTTATATCACCGAAACATACTCGCTAAAGACAAGTACAAATATTTATGGCATCGAACAATGATAACAAAGCAGTATTCTGCTTGCCCTGTCAAACTGTGTGATAATACATTGTGGCAATGTGGACAATGCATGGCGACTATTCGATATTGCAATTTACTGGTTAGGAAACGAAGTATTTAATTAAACCCTTAATCGCTTTGAAGACTCTTCTCGTGGACCATCTGTACTGCCACCGTCGGTATTTAGAAAACTCTCCGTAGAGTCTTGGAGAGGCTCCCTAGTAAGTGTCCTCGGTAAAATTAGAAACGTTGACTGCAGAACTGAATCTCCATATTTACTTACTCGGCGTCATTCATAATAGTCATTGGACGCTTAAAGCCACTTGAACCGTTTGAACCCATCGAAAGTAGATGTCGACCGCCGGATGGCGGCATTCCAACCATACGATTCATATTTAGTCTCGGATTGTCGAAATTCAATTTCGGCGCAAGGCTAGAACGTGCAATTGGTCGCGAAACTGAGTGGTCCACAGTCTTGCGAATGGAGGGACTCTGAAAGCTAACGTCGAAGAGGGCCCTATCGTCCAGTGGCTGGTCATTTTGAACTGCTTCCGCTACTCTGGCACTGAAGAAAGTGATCGATTTCTCCGTAGTGGGAGTAGAGAGAGGATTAGTCGCAGACCGTCCTCCTCGTGTGCTGCTAGGAGGGTTATTGTCATTGATCTCTTGAGACGCAGTACCAGTAGCATTTTTAAACTGTTCGCCAGGGGTTGAATTTGATATGGAATTCGAGTTTTCTGAAGGTTTAGTTCCAGCGCTGTCGATGCCTTCCGGCTGTTGAAGAGAATTTGGGTCATTCCCGTGACTATACATGGCATCTAGCAATCTGCCTGACTGATGCTGGCCTGGTTCTGGCGGTTGTTGTGCATGACTTTTAGGTCCATTTGAATGCCCTGGTCGCACGACGAATTCACCGTCTAATCTAGAAGCCGAAATGATATCAGCCGCGTCTGCCGCCTTAATAACCGGACAGCAGGACTTACGCAGCTATCTCAAAGTCATCCAGATCATCAGACTGGATCATGCATTCATCAAACTCTTTGTTTAACGTCAGTAACATATATTTCTCGATGAAAGAATAAGATTACCGTTATATTCCTCGATCAGATCGCTCCCAAACGACATTTCGTCTAGTGACTTTTTCCTGCTAACTGGATCAAATGCACGACCAACATTGGTCTCTGGAGCCGATCGGTGTGTGGGCTGTCTTGAATCAGACGCAATCTGATCGCAACTTTGATGCGTGGCCGGTGGATCCGGCCGCTCAGGTCGTTCCTGAGCGACTGACGGAGCGACTGACTCTTGCGGGATTTCATTGCGCGGAGCAACTGCTTCGTGTTTTTGCTCTGCTGTGACACGTTCGTCCGATTTTCTTTTCTGTTGATCCAATATCGTGGCAATTTCGGGGGCTCTGTGCAAGTTTGTAGTATCAAACCGGCCCTTTAACTAGTTAGTTCACTCTACAGACGATAAGATCGGAAAGGCTTACAGTTGGGACCGACATTCTCAGAACGTATCGTCGATACGTATTATCATGTAGGCAATTGCCGACAGAATTACCAAAACAACGAAGCGCTCGTTTCGTGGCGTCGGTAGTGGCTTCTTTCTTGCACTGAACAATCAACAACTTAGTAACAACTCATATCAAGTAAACACTAGCTCATACTTTACTTAGAGCCATGTACTTCGACCTAGCATTTTCGACGTGCCCAAATCCAATGTCCTTCAATTGTTAGTTGACATCTAATATTCCAATTGAAAACAGCAGTTTACTTCATGGAAAGTCCCATCTTTCAAGGTTACGCGTACAACTACCGAAACGCCAACATCAATTTTGCCATTGTCCTTTATCTCAACCTATTAAGCTCAGTAAATACTTCGATTATGTTGCAATCGCTGTTCCTTACATAATCTTCATGGATACTTTTAATCTCACTGGACCAGCCGTTAAATCCAAAAACTTCGTTTGCTAAATTGATTGCTTTCCATCCTTCCAGATAGTATGCCGTCCCGCCACCAGGTGAGGGGCGTGAAGAAATATATTCTGGTCCAAGTTGACGATCAAGCTTTGCCTGTAATACTGCAACTTCTGCTTCCGTCCATGACCCGTCGCGTCCTTGCTGGCAAGGCCACTCGTTTGTAGGTCGGTCCTGACGCTGTTCGCCTGGAAACGACATTCCATCAGCAAGTTACTTCCTAAAATAATAAACTTAATATGGACACTTGAACGATAGCATGGAGATTGCAGCAAACTAATTCAGCTACAACTTCTCCGCGTCTTTATGAAATATGGATCCGTTGCCGTTCGCGTTTGTTGACGCGACTTAAGTTGTTACCCGGACAGTCAACAGCAGTTAAACTTTGCATTTAAATTTCATGAATTACGCGTGCGCTAAAGATTCAGAAGTCGAATCAGAGACATACAACGTAGGGGTCTATGTCTATTACTTGATCTGTATGGCACTGCATTGTCGTGTCGTTGCATAAGAAGGATTTAGCACGATATGGTTTCGTTGGGAACGCTTCCGCATACGGCTTCTGGAAGATCAGAACCAACCCATTATCACGTCTTTTATACTGCTGTTCTGCAGCTTCGATATGGCCACTTGTCAAAGATGACGTTTATGACTCTGTGGGCACTTGGGGCGCCTGTTTCTCTCGTTCGGCATGGAAGTATGTACTGGATAACTTTTTTTCGTAGCAGGTCTGACTAGTTTAACAGTCATGATGATGTTTGTGCCATTTCTTGGCCTACTAGGATTTATTGCGATATTTCCTATATACGTGCTCCGGAAAGCTCGAATCCATAGTACGAATTCCCCCAGCCGGCTCAAACGAGGTAGCTAACGTCCCTACAGCTGACACTCGAACACAGCCCAGCATTGCTTTAGAAGTGTATCGGAGACTATTCAGTAAAAGCTATGTGAGGGTGTCGATAATATATCTTTTTTCTTCCTATGTTATCACGCAGATATATTGCTCTGAGTTTTCAGATCTGAATGTCTTTCTTCCTAAACGGTAAGCGTATTCTATAAGTGTTACTGCATTGGGCTAATGTCAGGCTGGCAGAGATTTTGAGCTTTCGAAAGTTAATGAAAAAAGAATTTACATCAGTTCATTGTCTGTATATATTGCGCTAGCCTACGCGGCTATTCACTGCCTGCAAGACAAAGATCGACTAGTCCTGCCTAGCGTAAAGGTGTGTAAACGATTATCGTTCAGACACATAAGGCTGACTGATGGATTGAGACCGATCCGATGCTGAGAGTAAAACGAATTATATACCCTGAATTCCGAAAGTCGTTTTTATTATCTGCGGTTCTGTCTATTGCATTCATTCCGGCATACTTACCTTTCAGGGGAAATATTTGGCGAATCTCGCTGTATTTTGCTCGGTTTTTGGCAACGTATGCATGTTGTACTATAGCATGTGTGAGGCACTGCTCACTCTATATTCTATAGGTTGCACAAATCCACTGCGACTGGTTCATTTCCAATCACGCCACTGCATTCCTTTTTGCTTTCATTCACCTTATTATTCATGTGGAATATGGCAAATGAAATGTGTACGATCTACCTAACTCTCGGTGCTCTCCACCGGGGAAAGGGGATAAGCGAAATGTCCAGCGACCCAAATGGTACTTTGCTTACGGGCTTGCGACGCGGATCTAAAAGGCAATTTACAAGGGTATGATTCGTAATGTCGGATTGCTTAACAACGAAGCTAAGTCCGTGTCATATAGAGAACTGCATTCCAGGAACTCCGACTCATAGCGTATAGCGATGGTCGCCGACGAGATTCTATCTACAAAGACGTTGAGAAGCCGTCTACTTGGCAACAGATATCAGTGGAGTGCCTGAATGTTTTACAGAGTCTACGAAATAACTTAGTCATAAATAGCGATATACCAGGAAGAACTAATCCTCAGCAGTCCGTTGCGCCTGTATCTATTCATCCTGGTTCGATTACCAGTCCCACACCACCGCCGCTCAAAATGAGAAGAGAGAATATATTTTTGAGCGCTGCACCGTTAAATCAGTCGCCTGCGTCTAAGCTTGAACGCAGGATATTGGAGGGGTTGCAGGATCCCCAAGCGGTACAATCGTCCACCGCAATTGTTTGGTTTCAAGGTTTGCAGAAGTGGCTCAGGCGGGGGAGGGAGGAGTTTTGGACTCACATTACCTCATTTTTAACTACACCATATGGCGCGCCGTTTAGGTGTACTATCCAACGCAGAGTCTCTAAGTTGGTTTCAAATCGTGAGTTGGTATCTGACGCTATTAACGCACTCGCGGATCTTGTCGTCAATTCCATAGTCGAAGACACATTTGGAACAGTGCAGCGAGATATACCTCGAATTCTAAATGAATTCGATCAAACTATAACGCTGTTGGACTCATTTATAGTAAAGCCACCTTTGCATTGGTCTGACGTTAGTAATAAGAAGAAGCTTGTGAATGGCAAGAACCCCATTGGCTCCTCGAATGCTATCGAATTAGATGAGGTTGACATATTAGTTGAGGACCTAGCAGAAGCTTTTGATAGAATAGTTCATACTTTTGACAAGTATCTACTAGGAATGGGACTGACTCCAGAGGTATTGACAAGGCTAAACAACCGCAGATAACTTAGCGGTCAGTGGAGATGCGGAATTTTATTGAGAAGTGTATGAAGATGATGGCCATGTAACTAGAAAGTCAAGTCAGGTATTTCATTGAGTGTGGTATTATATTTCCTGTACAGAAAGCCATATCATATATCTAACGCCGATAATCAATGTGTACATATACAAATGAGTCAACTATTCTCGACTGAATCCAGATATCTTTTAAATGTAAATGGTGCTCACGTTAAACCAACGAACTTCTGAAACCGCATCCAGGCACCTTCTAGTGTAAGCTTTGGTCGAACGTCGAGAAAAAAGCTGGGAATATTCGGAGTTTCTGGATTCCCTTTACCAGCGTAGAAGTCAATAACATACTCTATTCGCTTGCCGCACCTGTCCACCACCCAGTCATGCCGATCGAAGGGCCGCTGATATCTTACTAATCTAAATATGTGATTTTTATACTTAGAACTTTTAAGACTTACCCAAGTAGCATATTTATCCGAGCCCGAGGTGTGAGTTTGCTAGAATCACCACTAAAGGAGACCAGTTTTGGACCCCCACAGCTAAAACTGTAGTTAGCTCAGATATCACAGCTCTCGTCTTTGAAGACCCAACCTGTTCGCTCCTGTGCTTGCTTCCCACTTTAATATTTCCATCCATGCCCGTTCGTTTACCGCATTATGTATCGGCACAACTGTTTTCATATCCTTGGCTTCAGGGTTCCAGTTTTTGCGCTTCATAGCGTTGAAGAACATCTCTTCGGAAGGATACACCCAATTTGATGACCCGCTCACAGCACCGCCATGTCCACCTTCACCTCCATTGTACACAAATGCTTCGGCACGAGGAATGGATGAAACCTCCCTAACTTTTTGCAGGCTCTCATCTTCATTCGACGGAACCGCCGTTGTAGCGGACGATCTGGGTGTGCCTCCAGGCTTCATCCATGTAGATCGCGCCGAATGGTCAACTGGGCACGAGTCATTTGACGTCGCCTTGTGGTCAACCGGGCACCCATTCGTCACTTTGTCTTTACTGGAATCCATTGCGTTCCTATAAACTTGGTTTCGGCGGCTCTTCTGCTTAGTATCATACGAACATTTACGAAGTCTTGGTTACCCGGTATTTGTGCGGCTCCGTGTAAATGTTCTCGATAAAAATCTTAATTTAACAGCAGCAGAAGTGCCAATTTTGAACAGTATTTGGTTGTAATAGGATTTCGGTCTAATTGGCATGCGAGAGACGTTTACTAGTCGCTGATATAGTAGCTAGAAGCTGCTAGCCGGTGCTACTTTCACAAAAATGACCGAGGCGCTAGATTTCAAGGTATGATCGCTTGAATTAACACATTGGATAATACATTGACTGGTCAGGCCATGCAATTTTATGGCCCTGTGACGGCATTAGAATTTATAGGCTCTACCCTTTTGCTTGCGGGTCGTGGTTCGAACTTGTCCATTTACAATTGGAAATTGGCTCAAGTTGTGAAAGAAGTTCAGGTCTTCAAGCGCAACAAGATCCAAGGAATTGTTGTCGGTAAGTTAATTTATTGCCTATTTGAATTCTCAGCTAAGTTCGTTTAGGCCCGTCGCATATCATGGTTTGGGGGGCATATTCTCTTGCGTTTGTTAGCCGGAATGAACTTCTTGGAGACTTCAAGTTACGCGAATATACTCTGCCGGACTGGATCATGGTGGGCGCCTGGGGATACGACAGCAGTGCATGGATCGTTACGGCTCATAATGTGCTACTAAATATCAGTAGCGACTATAAACGAGTAGAGCGAATTTACACATGTGGCATCGACTGTATCTTGTATTCGGCGTCCATATTATTTAGCGCAGGTAGTGTCTACGTGGCAGCAGGCACTGTCTTTGGAAACATAGAGATATGGTCATCTAAAAATGGGGCCATTGTTTCCAGTCTCAAAGGGCACGAAGGATCCATTTTCAATGTACAATTTTCTCTGAGTGGCAGTCGTCTGGTCAGCTGCTCTGATGATAGATCTGTTCGGATTTGGGACTTGCACACAAATGAATGTATAGCCGTAGGTTGGGGACACTCGGCTAGAATATGGCAAGCAAAATATCTTGATGATGATACGATTATTACTGTAGGAGAGGATAGTACTACTAGAGTGTGGAGGTTGCGTGATGGAAGCCTCAGTTGTGCACAAATATGGGAAGGTCATTGTGGTAGAAGCATTTGGTCTCTCGCAATTAGAGACGATAGGAATATTGTCGCTACTGGTGGGGCGGATGGTCGAGTACTAATATGGAACCTGTCTGCGAAGCCCTCACTCATCGGTATGTGTTGTGCCGAATATTGTTAAAATATCTGAGTAATTAACTGCCGGGACTTTGTCTCACAGATGGTAGAATGACGATGAATTTTGAAGATATTGCCAGCTCTATGGCGATTAAGGTTGGTGATGGCATTACACTGATTCTACATCTGTCACTGGTCTGACTTATATCAGGTCGGCAGTATTAAGCAATGTACAGCGACACGGACCACAGCTTATGCTTTCTCCACGACAACGGGGTACGTCGCACTCTTGGAGACTGTTGATAATTCTTGGAAGGAGGTATACTATAGTTCTGCATTGGCTGGGTATAGTCTCTTGAAGGGATGGGATGATAAGCTGTACGTTTGTATTGGCGATAGGCAAGGCTCCGTGCACATTATTGGTACAGGAGATTCTTCGCAGGTGATTTCTTTGGTACATGCCTTCTCGTTCCCGTCCTGACATCGCTAGTGTATAATTGTTGATCCTCCATCTGAAAGTTCCAATAAGGTTATAGACATGGTTCCTTTGTCAAAAGGAGATATGATGTATATTTTAGTTCAGTACGGTAACACAGAGACACCCTGGTCATTTATTGCTCTGCAAAATGTTAGTCTCGCATAGTGAAACAATTATAGATATAGGACTAACTGAACAAGCATAATGGGATTTCCTTGAAATATTCACTGGCTCTATCGGCGCAACCGACTTTTCCGATCGCGTCGGCTTGCTTACATCCGGACAAGGAGATTCTTATCGTTGGCTCGAGATTTGGTGCTCTTGCAGTTTATCGTGTGGAGACTTCGCCGGTTCCTGTTGCTGCATCAGGGTGCTGGAGGCGTATCATATCGGACGATTGCATAACCAGTGTTATTCCAGAGAACACTTATGATAACGGTATGGATATTCTCGCTACCTCGCGAAATGGAAGTTATTGCATATGCAACGTGTCATTGTTGCATGAGACCGGATCAGCTAGCTTAGAAAAATTGCATCTGAATAGGATGGCCAAAGGAAGCATTGAGGGTGTATGAATCGTGTGATTGTAATGATTTTATGGGCAATAACTAATGACAAAATAGGCGGCTAAGGTAGACCACGGACTGGTGTTTTGGGGATTCCGAAATAATTATTTTTTCGTTTGGAATGAAACGCTTCAGTATGAGATTATGTCGGAGATATGTGGTGGTCCTCATAGAAGTTGGCATTTCATGATCAGCCCGACTACAAAGTGTTCTTTCGTGTATACGAAAGCTTCTTCGGTAGGGACAGCATTGATGTGTTGGCCTTTGAGAATGCTGAGAATCCTGACCATCATGTAGATATCTATTGTCAAAGATGACACCAAGTCAGAGTTATCAGCCGCTGCCGTTACCCAGGAAGGGTCTCATGGCAGAGAAATAAGAGCAATTTCCGTTGCACCTTTCTCCAATGATCGTAATGCGCTGCTGGTGGCTACTGGTGCGGAAGATACTTGTATCAGACTCAGTAACGGTATTGTCGTTGAATTTGGGTTCGTTGTCAAGTGCTAACTATTCGGGTAGTATCTGCCGACGGCCGGATGCGCAACCTATGTGTGTTGCGGAGGCATGTCTCCGGACTACAGCAGTTGCAGTGGTCGCCAAATGGAATGTACCTTTTCTCTAGTGCGGCACGAGAGGAATTCATTGTCTGGAAAGTTACGGTCCGCGGCCAGAATGTCTATCTTTATCCCATATCTTCGGCCCCTATCGCAACAAATCTACCCGACCTTCGTGTAATGGACTTCGCCGTAAACGAAACCATGTGTAATGGAGCTCTTTGTTACTTCATTGTAACAGTATACTCTGACTCGGCCGTCAGGATATGGCTCTTTCAATCGTCCGATGCAAGTTTTCGGCTATTATCCATGGGAAGATATAAGAATTGCTGCATTTTTAAAGCCGCGTTCTACCATACAGAGAACAGCTTCCACTTGTTGATCGGCAGCTCGGACGGCAATCTCGTCTCATGGGACTTGTCAGAGATACGTCGAGTCGCTCTGTACTGTCCCCCGAGTGAACTACCAACGAACCTTGACTTTCCGGAGCCTGAATGGACTCTCGCCTCTCATCAGTCTAGTATTAGGTCACTCATGATTGTCAGGAAAACTGATTCCTCTGCAAACGAGAGTTCCTTTATTGTTTCGGGGGGAGACGACAATTGCATAGCAATATCGAAGGCCGGATCGACCTTTCGGCCCAGCATAGAATATACCGTCTCGGGCGCTCACGCATCGACCATAACATCGCTTACACAGCTGACAGACGATGTATTCTTGTCGGTAGCTGTTGATCAGCGAATAAGGGCATGGAAATTGCTTCCGGATAATGACAACAAGTTGTCCCTATTAGAAGAAGCATATACAACAGTTTCAGATACGGGGTGCCTTAGCACCGGGACAATCCGGGACACCGCCTGTGCTATAATGTTAATTGGTGGTGCTGGATTAGGCGTTTGGCATGTAGATAAGAAATGAAAGGCACTTCTCACCGTAATGGAGATGGCGTAGCAAGTAATAATGAATATTGTATGTAAATATACATAATCGGCGGGCGACGAGCGCTGTCTAGCTGCACCCAGTAGCGTCATCTCCCAATGGCCAATAATCAAACAACCTTAACAATCTTGATATAGCGCCGACGAGCAGAACAATATTATCGCTCAGGTTCGATAGATGTTACCTCCGGTCGTCATCGGCTAAGCATTTGGTATTTGCTCGCTCCAGGGTGCTCATTCCAGAAAGCGATGCGAAGACGCGGCCGTTAGATATGGGCTCCGCTGATGATTATAATACGACGACCAGTTTAAGAAGCATGAGTATGCCCAATCCTCCGCTAGATCCTGAGCTAAGTGCAGGGGACATATCTCAATATATATCGGTTCCATTTATCGTTACTACGACGGACGGGAGGCAGTTCCACGGCCCTCTTATAGGAACAGATAGAGTTAGTTTAGTGGGCTCTCCTTAGCATACGGCTGTTAACACTTACGTAGGAACAAAATATTATTCTAGGCGACGCCACGGAGAAGCTGCCAATTGGCTTCAAGTCCAGAAGGAATGAAGGTTTCCGATACGTTGGCATGATTGTCGTGCCGGGAAAATATATTCTGCGCATTGACGCCGATATAAGAACATTGCGCTCTAACTTACTCAACAACCGCAAGTATCCTCAGATATCAATGTCCGATGTGTTATAGTGTACGGAGAGCCTCGCGTGCATGCTTTTATTTTTGCAGAATTTGCTTTTGTATCATATCTGTGTTGTCTGAGATTCAAGGATTGATATTTGTGTATGTCGAGCTCTATTCCAAGTTTAAAGTTACTATTATACAAAATTCGTCACCGATGTATCCATGATCCTCTAGCCTTCAGTTTTTCCAATACTACAATCTAGCCTTGTCTCTGTTTATGCTTGGGGTTGCTTTTGCACCGGACCAACACCCTGCCCTTGCGAATGACGACCTGAAAAATGTTAGCGCAGTTCTTTACTTATACAACGCAACTAATGATGAAGCACAAACTGGTGGAAACGTACATAGCAGTCTGGACACAGCTTCTTGACAGACGATCTGACTTTAATGCCCCGACTTAATGGAACGGACTTGTCGGCATGCTCCAGCAATCGACTTGCGGCATGTCGGTTTTGAATTTCTAGCGACCACGACAGCCTCGATGCAGCATTGTGCCGGATGGAAGCTATAACAACGCGCGAGAAGTTCAAAATGAATGGCAACATGATGGCACGGTCTCAATAATGGCGCACTGCCTTGTTCATCGAGGTTATATTTTTTGCTCGTTTTGTCGAGCTGAACCATACTGACGATTGTACCCTTACCCTACAGATACCCACAACTGGGACTCTCGATATATCCACGATTTATTATCAGTGAACTACAACACAAAACAGATTATACCAATATATATGGAATTTGTAAACATTCATAGCAATGATTTAACCTTCTCACTGCATTCCCAAGTCTGGCCGGGAGATAGGGTGGTCCACCCACTCACACTGCCTGCCTCAACACATATCATGCTGTTGTAAGCGTCTGCTGGGCGAAAATCTCCCATATTCTTCGAGGCATTAACCCAAGGGTTCCAGACGACTTCAAAATTATAAGCTATATCTTAAATCTCAACGAATAAAGGAAATACATACCAACATCAGCCAGATTTTTTCTATCAATTTGAAACAATGCCTTGCCACTTGAAGTAATCAGAACGTCGTCGTCAACGTTCTCATAGACACGATCTACCTCAGACCCGACGGTGACGGCAGTATTTGATTCGGAATAGTCAGTCTTTGAGACCTTGTCCTTAACATTGGTGCCGGTCAAGCCCTTAACTGCAACTTGCTGGATATCCTGCAACCAATTAGTTAACCGAAGGGCATTTGTAGTTCAAAGAGATCAATCATACTGGAATACGGAAATAGGTATGAAACAAAATCTGGAAATCCCAGTCGACGTTGCTTGTGTTCTCAACGCGCATTGCCGTCTCAAGCGTGTCTGCACCTAATGAAATAGTATAGATCAACGTGAAGTCAAAGTCCCATGCCTTTCTGAAAACCTCCGAAACATTCTCGGGTCCAAGACCAAACTGAACTGTCAATGGACTAGCAGAAACCTGACCGAGAAATTCCCACTAAGATTATGTCAGATTGATTTCACAGTTAGAATGCTACGCATGGCCTACGCACGGTCGACAGCCTGGCAAACCCATGTTGCGGGAGAGTGGACGTGGGGCCCGAACTAGACTTTCCAAAGACCTGGACAACATAGATATTAGTAAGGAGGAAGTCCTTAGATGTTGCAGACGGGGACTAAACTGGGAACACCAGAGGGACACCGCCTCGTACAGCTTTCGATCCATCGAGAATTGCACCTCTAGCATAACGCGTTACTAAAGATCGCACGTAGTAAAGGCGTAATCGCAACTTACTCACTAAGCCACAATTGCTCGTTCCCTGCAACCGTCCAGGAAAGAATGTTGGCACCGTGAAGAAGGACTTTGACAGAGGTCGACGGGTCCGATGGATGGGTCAAGACAACTTCCTTGTCCGTTTGCTCGATCGGCATTCTTATGTGAAAATATCGGTTAGAGGGATATATTGAGGACAATTGATTTGGTCTTATAGATAAGTATTTGGGGGAGTACGATACTATGCGAGTTGCGAGGAGTGAGCGCTGCAACAGTGCTCGAGCCGTCATTTCCTCGATAGCTGAGACCACTGGATGAGAGGACTGCACGTAGTTAAGCCGCACGGATGCACAAGCCGCACCAACAAACTATGATATAGTTAAAAACGGAAAACCACCTCACCCTGAACAGCTAAACGCAAAAATGGGGTGTCCGCCTACATATGAGAACCAAAAGGCCTGGAGGGACATTCAGAAGTTCCTTCCACAACGCCTAGTATTCACTAAAGATCACTCGCCTATCGAAGACTGGTGGGAAAACCGCGGTCACAAAATCCATCTAGACCGATGGCGAAACCCGGAAGCTAAGGTTCGCGTTATTCTTCATCATGGAGTGGGCACCAACGGGCGCCAGATGTCGATGATTCTCGGAGTGCCTTTACACACAGCAGGCTTCGACCTTGTGGCCATCGATATGCCAGGCTATGGGTGCACTCAAGTGGCGCGAAGCAAGCCGGTGTCTTATGACGATTGGGTCGAAATCGCGAACGATTTTATCAATTTCGAGCTGGAAAGCGACCCTCGGCCTATTGTGCTCTATGGACTAAGCGCCGGGGGTATGCTAACATACCATGCGGCTGCGCTGAACAAGAAGGTCAAGGGCATTGTGGGTATGACATTCCTGGACCTACGTATCCAACAGGTCCGCGATGAGACGGCTAGGAATTTTTTCATGGGCAGGATTGGAGTACCTCTTGCCAAGTTGAGTGATATTCCGCTGTTGAGATCTATATCTCTTCCCATGTCGCTCGCGAGCAAGATGTCGGCCTTGGTCAACAACTCAGATGCTTTGAAGATTTTCCTGGCGGACCGGTCTTCTGCCGGCTCTTGGGCTTCGATGCACTTCTTGTCAACGTACGCTTCATACAGACCCGCCATCGAACTAGAGGATTTTGATGTGTGTCCCATCCTCCTTACGCAGCCTGCTCAAGATAAATGGACTCCCCTGCACCTCAGCGAACTGATTCTGTCACGTATCAAAAAGGTGTCAGTCGAGACAGTGGAGCTAGAAAATGCGGGCCATTATCCCCTGGAGGACCCTGGACTCCAGCAGATGGCAGATGCGATCATCCAATTTATTCAAAAAATATCGGCGTGATCATTACTGAAGTTGCATGTGTGTTTTTATTTATTTTTATCTTCCGTTCACTGCCAGTACGATACCAGATAATTATGAAACGTAACTAAATCACATTATTTTCGAATGCTATGCAATGATAGATGTATTTAAACCTCTGTCAATTGTGGTTCCATTTGCCCCACAGGTACACCGCTGCGGTAATATCCGGGTCTGGGAGTGTCTTGCTAACAAAGCAGGGAGGACGAATTCGGACGTTTGCCACCTCTTCGCTGATCAAACAGAAAGCTCTGTTGCAGCCGCCTTCCTCTTTCCCAGTCGTACCATACACTCTTAAATTCCATTAAACAATGCAGATCGCTTGGGAGATTTCAGGAGCTCCTGGATCGGCGCTGATTGCCTTCATGTAGCCTCCGTGATTAAGATAATTTCTTGTTGTTGATCATATTATGGAGAGGCTAGCGCTTCGAGAGTGTTCAAATGGGGTGCTATCCTGATATGGCTGGCCATTTATACAGTACGCCGTACTGTACAGTAGTATTTTCCCTCTGCTGTTAAAAAGATAGATATCCAATCTGTGGAGACTGAGACATCCGATCTTTGGCTCCTTTCACATGTAGCTACTGTATTTGAATGAAGTGCGCTCATTTTTCCTTTATATACTGTGTTCCTTAATACTGATTATTTCCTAGGCGGATCACAATAACTTCCTTTCGGCCTATGGACTTCTATGCAATGAGATAATCCCCCGCTTAATCAAGGTAAAGTACGATCCAACTTTTTTTTTTTCCAGTACTGTCCAACTTGCCTTAGGCGCACATTTGATTGGCAGGGCTCGTGGTATCCAAGGAGCTTCACGAGTTCTAGGGATCCATACATCTAAGCAGCCAGTGCTCATAGGCTGATCCATACTCCATCAATATTATCTATAAACTCCTGTTTTGCGTGGATTTTGGCAAAACATGATGAATAATAGTATTACTATTACTAAATCCATGTCTTAAGTCGACAACATAAAAGTTAACCTTGGTACACCAAACCTATTTATACACAGAAACTGATCTCATCACAATGTCGCTGAAGAACACCCAGGTCGCATAGAGCATCTAACTTACAATTCAATCTAGTAAACAATTCCGCCTCGTCGACCTTTCCGTATACAACATGTGCCTTCGTTTCACACCGGATAGTTGGGTGTGGCCGTGTCATCTCGATCCATATTCTGTACTCCAACAGCAACTTTGTACTCGATCTCTCTAGGAGAATTTCTGGCTTAAGGATCAAAGTACCATCCTCTAACCTAATCGGAGTGATGTAGTGACTCGCCACTAGTCCAATTTCACGTGCCAAGTAAGATTTCTGGCGCCAAATACCAGAAATGTTACGCAAAGCCTGCGTCAGAGGAGTATTGCTCGAAGCTGAGGCTATCAATTGGATGAAATATTCAGTGACCTTGTGTGAAGTCAGTCCCGTGCCACGCATGTTAATGTTTCAGGTCTTCCACTTACAGGTGAAGAATCGGCGCGGATTGACGAAATTCTGCCGATGGTGCGTTTAAGTAGTGCAATTTCAACTTCCAAATCATCCTCGTGACATAGCACTAGTGTATCCTGACTGAGACGTTTCAACGTCCATCCAAAAAGTTTACAAATCCACCCAAGCTTATCTGCTGTCGTAAGAAGAGGCATTCAGCACTTGACCGAGACACAGTAACTCACCTTTGGTTGATATAATCTCAACTGTATCAAGACCTTTGTTCTCTTCCACGGTTTTCTCAGCCGTACCAATGCCATCGTTGAGTGCCCGAACATCTGATAATCGGCCATTGAGTGAAGACGATAAGACCTCACTTTCATGCACCAATTGTCGTCTTCTGTCCAACTTTCGACGGACATCAGGCTCAAGGTCTGCCAACTTAAGCCTTGCGGTTTCAAGTTGTCCTTGATCACAGTCTTCCACCTCAGATATTCGCTTGCGCAAAGCGTCCAACCTGGATTTAAGAGCCGAGTAGCTGGACTTGATGTCGGAAAGAGACGGCCGTAACTTATCTTCAAGAGCTTTCAGATTCTCGCAATCAGTCTTGAGGGAATTTGCGTTTTTGTTCAAACTGCTCATTATTCCATCAAGGAGTTTAGACCGCCATTTATACCAAACACCCTTAGATTGAAGACGAGCATAGCTCTTAATGAATTTGAACTGGGCGCAAAACGCCGCTTGGCCGTCGAGTGATGAGCACACGTACTGCCGGAATATTTCTGGATTCTGTTCCGTTGTTGACACCTCTAGCTTGTCAAACAGCTCTTTTCCTTCCTCAATGTTCTTCCGAAGTTCACGGCAGCTCTGTATAATTCTTGTTAATCGACATATGATATTATTAATCACGAACCTACAAATTCGAACAATTCCAACATGGGGCAATGAAGCTGTCTCGAGAGGACTGTCGCTGACAAGCTAGGCTCCGAAAGTGCCTCACTTGGCTGAAGGAATGTTGTATTTCGTCGCTTTGTGTTTAACCCTTCCAAGAACTGAATTGATGTCATTCTCAAAAACTCATTCAATGATATTGGCAAATAATTATCTTCCTCCCCTGATTGTACGATTGTTGCATTTGAATGTGGAGAATTTTTATCACCGGCATCCACAATCGGTTCGAGCTGCATGACAGGTGCAGGAATGTCGGAAAGAGACTTGATCTCCTTCTTCGCTATTGAGCTGGAAGGAGATGCCACAGAGGCCGCTTTCAGTGGTGAATATATTTTAGATAGTGCCTCCTGCTCTTCGACTTTGAGTGCTTCAATGGCTTGCTTCCTAGCTGAGCTAACGGGCAGCTTGATAGGCGAGCGAACAGGTTTCTTCGGGGTAAGACTCTGGATACGCTTTTGCAAACCATTAGTGCTGACAGTAAAAAGCGTCGTATTAATGTCACTCTTTAGCTTCTGGCTCTCCGGCGTGCAGATGCTTAAATGACTCCCATCAAACACCTGCTCGGCTGCTTCGCATTCAAGCAGACTTCTACGGCGTTTCAGCACTTCAGCGGATCTCGGAGACCTTGTTGGCGTCTCGGAAATTTGCGAAGCTTTAAATTGGAGGACTTGAGCATGCTGAGATCTGGTTGGCGTCTCTGTTCCCGAAACAAACCCAATACTAGAAGTTCGTCTGAGACTGTGAGCGGCTATTGGAGTAGAAGCTACTTGAGGCGATTGTCTGGACGTGGTAAACTCCTGGTCCGGCAGTGAGTTCGTCATTGGCACTGGATTTGCGGTCTGAGCAACTGTCCCCTGGGGCACCGAAGGAGCAAAGTCGGATGACATGAACGTGACATCCATTGGGCTATCCTCATTTCCGCTGTCCTCACGGTCGACACTACCGGTATTAATGGTACCAACAGCAACCGTAACATCCATGGCTAGGCTAGTTTGACGGGTGTCATCACCTTCCGAATGAGCAGACTCTATTTCCCCTATAGCTTTAGTGACATCCATTGTGACACTAGTATATTCTGTCTCATCTTCATCCTGATGACGCGGAGTTTCATGGATGGAGCCAACTGCCTTAGTGACGTCCATAGTCACGTTTGTATAATAATCATCCTGTACACGATCAATAGGAAAACTTTGGATTTTTCCAATAGGCGTTGTGATATCCATTGCCTGCTCTTCGATAGGTTGTTCAATCGCTCCTACTGCACAGGTTATATCCATTGTCGCCTCGTCATTGTAGTCAATTTCGGTGACCTCCTTGGATCTCTGGATGCTACCCATGGCGGTGGTAATGTCCATAGGCACTGTGTCCAAGCCATCATATTCAAAATCATCTCGCATTGTTGTATGAGGTGAGGAAGCTGTTCGAAGACGAGCAACGAGCGGTGAAAAGAACGAATTGGTGGATTCCGCAGAGTTGGACGGAAGCTTTGCCGGTTCCGACCGCTCCTGCAATAAGTTCTCGTTGGCCACGAAGACATCATCAAAAACGTCTGTAGCATCTTCCATTTCAACCTCGTCTTCATTTTCTTCATCGTCGTAGCCATCGAAATTTGTCGAACTGATGAAACCTCGCGGGGGTGTGGTGACCACAGCTGTGGAGCGTTGCAATTGACGTGAAACATTACCATAACGTGGCGATGCGGGGCTAGGCTCGTTGTATAATCGGATGTTTGCAAGCGGCGAGCGCCCACATGCGTCCAAATTAGGAGAGTCGGATATATTGGATGCTGACGTGCCAGCGGCATGGGCGCCTATTGACGAGGATGATGACTGCGTATCCTCTCGCTCTAATTCGAACGTACTGTACACGATAAGTAAGGCCAACAGGTCATATTAATGGCCCCAGAACAAATATGTACGTACTGTAGAGTAGCTTCGGGCGCAAAACTGACTCGTCTGCTTAGAGTTTTTGAATTTGTTGTCTTTGATTGAGCGAGAGCTTCGTCCTTTAAGAGTACCTGCATTACTCCGATCACCGTATGATTCTCATCAGCGGCCGAGTATGACGGCTTCAAAATTCCCCTGGGAGCCTAAGAATCGTTAGAGTCCTAGAATTCGACAGCAACAAAAGGATGACTTGCAGTGGGAATGCGCGAACCGCCTGCCACTCTACGCTTTCGCAGAATCGGTAACGTTATATCATCGGAACCGCCCAAACTCTTGGCTCGTTTGCGACTGGTATGATGGCCATGGCCTGCATTTTCTTTATCCTCTTGTGGCTGAAAGCCGATAGAATTCCTCGGCCGAGGCATTCGCTCACTCTCGCTTCAGCAACGACGATTGAAATGTTCCCTGAATGAAGATCGCTAAATTACTATAAGCTTTAGCCTAAAATGTCACGGCAGTAGAAGACAATATTGTCGACAATCGCGTAAATTGCTGCAGTTTAGGTGAGACGGTAATACCTCCCAAAAACACTATGCGCGCGATTGCAATTCAAAGTAAACAAACAAAACAAAACTCTAAATTTGAATTTGGTCTTTGGGTAAGGGTTTGTTTAAACTTGCCCTACAATGCTCAGGGCTTTCGTCAACGCAAAAGAGCAGTCACGGCCAACGAGGCACTCACACAAAGCGGCGATGATGTTGTGTGGAGGGGCGTCACGTCGGGACACTATACACCTTCAATCAAAATTTGGGAATTTGAAGTTCAAGATTAGCAAGCAGCACTTCAACACAACGATACACAATGGCGACAGAATTGACAGTTCAGTCTGAGCGTGCTTTCCAGAAGGTATATTATTGTCCAGTATATAAGATAATGGAATCGGAAACTAAGGAAAGCTCTTTAGCAACCTCACATCTTCCTTAACGCGAAGACCCGCGGAAAGAAGGCAACCAAGCGTTGGTACAAGGATGTTGGTCTCGGATTCAAAACACCTAAGGAGGCTATCCAGGGTCACTATATTGGTATGGGCTGTTCTCATGATAAAAGGGCAAAAGAGAGGTTTTCTAACGATCAAAAATTGTAGACAAGAAGTGCCCATTTGTCGGTCTCGTCTCGATTCGTGGCCGAATTCTTACTGGCACAGTTGTTTCCACCAAGATGCATCGTACCATCATTATAAGACGAGATTACCTCCACTACGTATGTGGATCGATTTGAGACTGACGATAGTCAAATCTAATGCATAATGCTAATCATGACATGATGCAGATTCCAAAGTACAACAGATACGAAAAGAGACACAAGAACTTCGCCGCCCACGTTTCGCCTGCTTTCCGTGTTTCTGAAGGTGATGTCGTGACTGTCGGCCAATGCCGACCAATCTCTAAAGTCAGTAGTCAAATTTGTCATATTAGTTCAGTTGCACGGTGACACTAACTTTAACTCAGACTGTCCGATTCAATGTTCTCCGCGTCAGCAGTGCCGAGAGCGGAAAGAAGCAGTTCAACAAGTTTTAGATACTGTGTAATAGTTATTGGGCATTGTTTTTATTAGTAGCATGTGTCAATGTATAATGTACAGCTTATAACTACGGAAATTTGTTCACGGTCGATGGCGCCGAAGATTATAACCCGGCACCATATATGGATGATCGCGGCCTTTGAATCGTACTTTAATTTCATGTATTGCAATGGTCTAGATGCGGCAACTTTTTGAGAAGTTTGATCTCCGTTTTGATCACGCGTCCCTAAGAATCACCCATGCAAGCTAGCACCTGTCGACTCGCACAACCGTGCTCCTGACTGCCAACAGAACTTTGGCATTACTAAAGCGTAAAATATCAATGATTCCGGTTCTTTCATGTTCTGATGCTATAAGCTGCCATGAAATAATCGCGGAAGTGATTCCCTGTCCAATTTCAATGAGTAGTTTCAACTAAATTTACTGGCAAGTTGTCTACTAATCAAGTAACTAATAGTCAAGTAAACTGTTGTACATCAAATACATGGTTAGACTTTATCATGGAGGTCAAATCGAGACGGCTTGACATATTCAAGAGGTACAAATTTCATCGTCTTATTATTGTAACTAATTCCGCATGTTAGCATCTGTGTATGGGGAAACAGTATATGACGTACCCATAGTCGATAAACAGTTCCTCGCCTTCTTTAATCCGCCTTCTAGCGAAAAATGCAATTCTATGTATGCCATTCACAAGTAGGATTCTGGCATGACAGTTCGGATTTTGCCGAGAATGGTTAATAAACCTCAGCTTATTACCGGCTCGAGTAGCATCAACGCATTGATCTAAATTGCTTAGTAGCTGCCGTACGGTGATCAGATATTCACAATATACCTTTGGTCGATTCGAACAAGAAAGAAACACCGCGTTTATCGTATATCTTACCACGTCTCTCCGCTTCATCTTGGGAAATGAGCTCACCCTTGTATTCTCCGAGGTATTCATCTTGTTTGATAGATTCTCCCATGAATAAACCCCATCCAGAGACGCTGCTAGGACCAACGATGACCCTTTTACCAAGACCTCGCTGAAGGTTAACATTTTTGCAATAATGCTTGTTGTCTACGATGTCTCTGTTTTTCGGGTCAAGAACTTCGTCTGCCCCACAGGAACGGCACAAGTCCGGGTCGCATTCTCTATTCCACTTGAAACACTCACAGGCACTGGTTCGGCACTTGCCCGTAGTACAGCGACAGCCCCTCCATCGCCTTGGGCACGAAGCTGGGCAAGCGCAGCCTTTCTCGCAAAACACTTTACTGATAACAGCCGGGCAACGCGAATCACATGGTCCACTATGCATGCATGGATTCACGTTACCTCGCTTAGAATGATTCCCACTGAGTGAACAGTCGTCCGGATAGCCTGTTTGGGCCTTTCGCTTCCGCTTATTACCAGTACCAATTTGGGCCGTTGGAGAATCCAATCTGAGTAGCTTGGACCCGGATTTCTCCAACTTTGTAGACATGGGTACTAGCTTGAGCTCTTCAAGTTTCGCATGAATCTATCCGTAGTTAATAATATGTGCTTTTCCGACAGCATGAACACAATTACCTCGCGACACGATTTGTTGACTATGGTAGTGAGAAGGCAGGATGCCCGTTCGTTTCGAATCATGACAGTGGCCGTCATCTTGAGGATTGATATTTCGTCGTCCTTCCACTCTACAGGTCTGGTCAAGCCTTCTGGCTTATCAAATTTCTGCTCATTGTTAGACAGCGCATATTGCTTCACATCTTCAAGAATAGAGCAGTACCTTCATGAAGCAATCTAGAGAGCATAGTAAGTCTTCGGGCATGATCTTTCTAGTTGCAGTGGACTTATGGGTATTATCGCACTCTTGACGGGACGGTGGTCTTATAGATCCATCGGAGCCAACTGTCAAGTATGTTGCATCTAAAGGCCATAAGTAACTTAGGTTTAAACGGTAAGACTTACAACATACCATGCCAAGGACACTCATGCACGAAGCAAAATGAGCATAACAAGGAAGAATATGAATCGAGACTAAACGTCAAGGCTGACTGTGAACTTCGCAGGCTGGACCGCTTGTCATCAATCAAAGCACTTGCAGGGTAACTATTCGTCAGTTGATATGTCAGTAACTATACTTTCGACTAATAAAGACCAGAATGAGCATACAGGTTTAAAATCTCCCAAACGCTTGTTCGTGTCATATCCTTGAATACTCGACATATCAGTTCGATCTTCCCCACTATCCTTGAATCAAGCTTTCTGGTATGCTCCTCAAGCTGTTTCCGCTTTTTTTCATCTAGTTCAAACCTGTCTGGCAATACTTGTTTGCGAACAGCAGCATTGGACCCGATATGATATAAAAAGTACGAAACAAGTTGAGCCTTTGATAGGCCGTAGTTCGCCATGAAGTGGAAGATATCAGCAGCAAGAAATTGAGCTTCTGCAGGACGCGTCAGCACAGATCTTTAACTGAACCAATGGTATAAAGCACGCACTTTCTCGTCGTAACACTTCGGCGTGACTTTCAGTCTTATCCTCAAATATTTCCTCTAGGTTTAACCCATCCTCCTCGCCATTTTCACCAAAATAAGGCAGGTAACGCAAGACTTCGTCATCTTCAACATGTACTCCCATTGTTAAGGGTGTATAGTCTTTATACAAGGGTAACGAAGCAACAAATGGCAGTGAGATGCTCCGCGTGACGATCTGCTTTTTGAGCGGGGCCAAGTGAGTATTCTTGTGGAATGTCTAAATACCATAACTAACGGTTAATAAACCACGTTCAACAATCTGCCAGTGGGTTATGTACTGCTATAGAAAATTTCATTTGCGAGCTCCCTGAATTCTTCGCTTTTGGTATGAAGTCCTCCACAGAGCGTGTTAGTTCCGTACGTGGCTTAACTGCCTCATTGCGAACCGCGGATTTCAGGCGGGAATCCGTCAATAGCTCCTACGAAATTCTAATTAGAGCTGTCTAATGAACATGACAGGCATGCAAGAGAAATCATACGTTGACAACAGCTTCATGTTTCTGTCTGACTCGTAGAATATGCTGTTTCAAGTCTGTCCGTATGGCCTTCTCAGTGAACTCGTAACTATGTGCCGACGGCATCTTGAGTAAACAGACATAACAAGACGTAATATAGCTAAAACTTTAGATCACCGACGGCAGAATATGATTTCGTCTTTAAAATACCACTGGTTAATTCGCGGTCCAGATTGCCAAAGGTAGTAAACAATGCACGTGATGTTTTGATCCAAATAACCTTAACTTCATGCGGGACGCGAGTTACAACCAAGGCCAGTCGTGACTGGTCATGAGTGAATATACTTTTCGAAACTCATCGAGCTGCAAAAACAAGAGCCATAGCACATTCACAATTATTTCTACTAAGCGAAGTTTGTCCTCACGATGACTGGAAAGATATACTCAGCATCTACGACGGCTCCAGTCAACATTGCGGTGAGTAAACTCTGCATCCACGGGAAAGTAATAAACTAATGCCCGTATCAGACCCTGAAGTACTGGGGTAAGCGCGACACCAAGCTAAATCTACCGACCAACTCTTCAATCTCAGTCACGCTTTCTCAGGATGACTTGCGAACACTGACCACGGCCAGTGCTGCAGAGTTCTTTGATTGTGACAAACTGTGGCTCAATGGCAAGGAAGAGTCTGTTGAAGGGAATCGTATTCGTGCTTGCTTTGCCGAGCTTCGGGCTGTGCGCAAAGTTCTTGAGAGCGCCAATCCCGAGCTGCCAGCGTTGAGCAGTTACCATCTGCATATCGTTTCTGAAAATAATTTCCCGACTGCGGCAGGCGTGGCCTCTTCGGCTGCAGGCTTTGCTGCTTTGGTTCGCGCTATTGCCAACCTTTTCGAACTCCCACAATCGCCCGAGGAATTGTCGAGAATTGCCCGACAAGGATCTGGTTCCGCTTGCCGCTCGATGTTCGGCGGCTATGTCGCTTGGGATATGGGTCAATCAGATGATGGCTCCGATTCTCGGGCTGTACAAATTGCGACGCAGGAAATGTGGCCCGATATGAAGAGCGTTATCCTTGTTGTATCAGCGTCCAAGAAAGAGACGTCATCGACCGTCGGAATGCAGACTACTGTGAACACTTCCAGTTTGTTCAAATATCGTGCCGAAGTTCTTGTTCCTCAGCGTTTCAAAGAAATGTCTGAAGCCATATTAG
Organism: Lipomyces sp. NRRL Y-11553; assembly: GCA_003705905.2. NCBI lineage: Eukaryota > Fungi > Ascomycota > Lipomycetes > Lipomycetales > Lipomycetaceae > Lipomyces > Lipomyces sp. NRRL Y-11553. The sequence goes on along the minus strand of PPJW02000065.1, from coordinate 41,968 downwards.
CAAAGGACTTCGAGACCTTTGGCAGGCTAACAATGATGGACTCGAATCAGTTTCATGCTGTATGTATGGACAGCTCTCCTCCTATTTTCTACATGAACGACATTTCTCGTCTAGTCGTCGGACTTATTGAGACTGTCAACAAGATATACGGTCGTGTTGTTGCAGCCTACACCTTTGACGCCGGTCCGAACGCTGTCTTGTACTACTTGGAGAAAGATGAGCCAATTGTGTTGGGTCTATTGAAGGCGGTTATGCCTGATGTTGACGGATGGAATAAGAAGCCGAACACAGCCTCGATTACTCCCACTGTCCCCGAAGGCGTCGATCAACGCGCCTTCCCGGCACTGGCCGCCGGCGTCAGCAGGATTATTCTGACGAGTGTTGGCCCTGGGCCGCAGCCGACAGATGAAATTCTTATCAATGATGACGGACTTCCGAAGTGAACTCTGTCAAATTTCGAAATCTATGGATAAAGATCATTATAGATATGATAGCTATTATTTGTTTATTTTTCGGCGTTTGGGATTGTTAGCGGGATATTAAAAAATTTTAGACGATGTGTCTTGATCTATATTTTTCTGATTGCGTTTCATTGTCTCGTTAAAAATATAGGCATAATATGTACAGAAGTACTGTACTTCTCTGTATTCTAGCTAATGTCTAATAATTGACCCGATCCATTCATTGCTAATATTACATATGTATAAATACAATATCTATCAGAATATTTTACACTTGAAGCAAATATACCTAATTAATTGTAATCCAAGATATTCAACTTGTCATATTCTTCAACCTTTGGAATCGACTGTTCTGGCAAAAGATACACATTTCCGTCATCATCATATCTCTGCCGGTCTCTCTCCGAGATTGTGAAAACTTCGACCACGCAACTCTTAATATTACTGATCATTTCGACATATCTTCGTTGAATCTCGACCGCTCGCTGATGCATTTCTCGCCGCGACATACCTTCGACCAATCGGCGAGCGTCTCCCCTCGTTTCATTAATGCGTTCAATCAAACGGCGAATCGAGTTCACGAGATATTCCTCTTCATAAATGCTACCTTTCTTTCCCCGTGCCCGTTTACGTTCTTCTCGGCGCTTGTTCTTCGCAGTTCGTCTAGTGGCACCGGTATGCGCCGTGCTCCCTGTCTTGCCGGTATATCTTGTGAACAACGAGGCCGAGGTAGAAAGCTCGCTCGGCGCTATAGAGACGTTGTCCGGCACATCAGATTCCTCGGGACCTTCATAGTAGCCCATGGGATCGCTAACTTTCTTCAGTCTGAGTTCTCGCAACCGCTCGAGTTGAGCAGTTAACTGGCCACGACAATCTGACACAAGTTCCGTAACTTGGTTGAATCCTTCGACCAGTGCGGGATCAACTATTTCCTCCAGATAGCTGGGTGAATTTTGTTGCAAAGTAATCCGAATCGCCTCGTCAAAGAAAAATCCTTTGCACAAAGATCGAAGGGCTTCCTTTAGATCCCGACGGCATTCGAGATAGACGGTGGCCGCATCCATGTACTTCCTCGCTTCATAAAGTGCGTCGGCAAGTTTTTGCGCAATGATCTGGATTTCGTCAGGTTCTAAATTCGCCATACTACAGACAGCAAGCGCTTCTCTCCAATGAGTTCCGAGGACATAGGAATCTACAGCATTTGCATAATCTCCCAACATTTCATAAGCAAGGCCAGCCTCCTTGAACTCATTATTGGCCTTTAGATGGTTTGCAAACAGCTTTAGGATCGCATACTGCTTGATAGGCTCGTACTTGTAAATCTGCATGGCATTTTTGTAAAGATTGTGTTTCACCACAAACATTTCGACCTCGTTGAAAACATCGTTGCCATCTTCGTCGTATTTGAGGTCACACAAATGCACTAATGCCTTGTCATATCGGCCAAGATGACTATCCAGCAGGAAGCGACGGCGCAGTGGGGTCACCTTTTGCAAGCCTTCGATGAATGGCAGGTATTCTCGTGGATCTTTCTGGGATTGGCGCGCAATAAGTAGTGCTAATCTCAAATCATAAAGGCCGAGAGCGTAGTCATAGAGTTTGTTCACGTCCTGTAAGAAGCAGATATGCTCAACCGCAGAAACCAACTTGTCCTGATTGTCGGCTGCCCACGCAGTTAGCCATATAGACAGCATATAAACAAAAATCGGAAAACATACAACCAAAATTTGCAATTAGAGTTAAAGCAGATTCAATTGCTGGGGGATCCTTGCACAAATATGCAGTAATAATCGACTGGGTATGCGTATCTCTGTAAGATTTCAATAAGACCTCCAAAATGGCGTCGCAGATTCTGTTCACTTTTGTCTGCTCATCAGGCCGTATTAATTTCGATGACGTGTCTTCATTTAACGACAGACCCGAAAACTTGTAATTAGTTGACGACGAGGGCAATGTCTCTCTGTAAATAGTCTTCGTGACATCTTCGTCGCTGTCGGTATGAGTTAGCTTATACATTAGCGGAATTCACCGAATTTCTACATACGTTAATCCAGATATGAAAAGATCCAAAAATTCGACCTTCCGTAATGACGCAACAAACAATTCGACATTTTTGTTAAACTGTTCCGGATTATAATCATATAATATGTCGAGATTGATGCGGTGGACCCTGCAGGCCGTAAAGGCCTGCAAGTAGTCCATCTGATCGATACTTCGTCGAACACCTTCAAGCACTAGTAGTCGCGGGAATATAGTCTCTAGATTGCCTCGTGGCATTTGTAATACAATCGACACTTTAGATGGGATTATGGAAACAATCTTTCCACCACGCTCAATGGAACGACACCGCTCGTCCGCACTAACTGCTGAGTCGGCGGGAACTTCGAAATCCGATTCGTCGGCAGTTAAGTGCACGAATTTGAGTAGATTTTGGGCAGTTGTGAACGCCAGATGCTGTTCAGTGACAACAAATGACGTGCATGAGACACTGATTCTCTGCTGGTTGGCGTAAAGTCGCCCATTTGTTGCCAGACCAAATACAATAACTCGGTCTTGAATGATTGCCTCCGCGATGGTCGAACACCTCTCCGGTAATCGGCCTATCTTTTCAGCTACTATTTCTTCCCTGTCATACCCATTAGAATGAATGGAAACTTGTCGAATCTCGGCATTGGCCAACTCGACGCAAATTGCTCGATGATCCGTCCGGGTCGCCATGGTCACGATCGACATATTATAATCCTCCACATAAATAATGTCGTAGTCCAAGTCGCTGTTCAGGCGTAGTATCACAATTCGACTGTATCCAGGGTAATCAAAGACAACAGCAAACGTGTCCCGGCTAAGAAATCGGATTTGCCTTGCGACGCCGTCCTTATCGATTGCCGCCAGGGGAATTGATGTTGCCACTTGGGGATTACTGATCTTGGCCCTATTGGCCAGCGACCAGGAAGCGAGTTCTATGGTTAAGTGCTCGAGGACCGCAATCATGTCGTTCGTGGTATTGATTGTCGCTTGACTTGGCGTTCCTAGTATTTCAAGATCACGGAATGACATTGGCGGAGGTGTGTTCGCTATGCCCAGAGGCGTAATCATCAACTTTGCTGTTTAACGAATGATATTAGCTCAACTTTGCCAAACTAAAAACTCCAGACCAAATAGAATCAATTTTACTTACATCCGTTGACTACCATCAAGACGCCATTATCATTTGGAGGTGAATTACAACCAGAAAAAAGGTCCCACGCGAATTCGTGAATTTCTAAGAGGTTTCCATTCCCAAGTATCATTGTGAGCGGTCTCTCTGGATGCCATTTCATAAAGGCAAGTGGTTCAGCGCCTTGTAAATAAACTTCTTGTTTAAGGTACCAGTAATAATTACTCATGGTCCAAAGCTGTATGCGATTGTTCAGCAAGACAGCTAGTACTGATGATTCAACATTCCACTGCAGGTCGAGTATAGGCTCGTTGGGTGCCAAACGGGTGTTGAATTCATACCGTCGAAGTCCATTTCGCTCAAAGAATATGACGTCGAGTCGACGTTGCTCACCATCAGGAACTCTCTGCATGGACGCTATTAAATTGCCCGACGGTCTCCAAGACACAAAGCTTTCCTGTCCGTCAACTGGTTCCGACACTGAATCAAGAACGCCTTCTCGCGAATAAACTCTGATCGTTCGTCGCAGCAACTGACGTACATCCAAGTCAAGCGTATCGACTGAATTCACAGATACATACGCTCCATCACCACGCCATGAGATCCTCACCTTGCCATCATCCATGGCACTCTGAACGCCTTCGTCGATCTTTTCCGGGATCGTAGGATCTCGCATACCTTTGACACCTTTACCCTCAAATTGTGTCTCTTTTTTACCCCAGCCGACGGAAACATGCCGCGAAATTTTAAGATCGTCAGCAATAATATTTTGTTCGGCGAGCGGATCGAACTGACGGCTTAGCAAGATGAAACCTTGCGAGCCTGTTACCAATGCGAGAATTTCCTCGTCAGGACTCCAAGCTGCGGCAGCTATGCCGTCGTCAATGGAGCCCACGATCTCAACAATTGCCTCCTCTGTCCGGTCCTCATCCTTGACTAGTACAGATACAATGTTTCCACCAGATAGTACTAGGACAGCAGAGTTTGTGTCCGGAAAGTAGTGCAAGTCGACGATCCGGTCTGGGTGCGGTCCGACCTGCACGGAGTCCCACGACGCGAGAACTCTTACTTGTCCAGCTTTCTGCCAAGCAATATTAGTGTCAAGTGCCGTAGGGCTGTTTTCTTTTTTTTTTTTTTGCACTCACGGTGACCTCCTGGATCTCAATGCATTGAAACTCTTCCGACGGCCCAAAAGTGCAAATCAGCGCATCATTGACAGCGTCAAAAAATGTACTCGATAAAGGTAGGTCGGGAACGGACACTGATTGAACCGATATACGAGACCGCTGAATCGGGAGTAAATTCCACATTTTTCCATCGGTTGCTCATGCAAAGAGGGATGAATGATTCGGTTAAAATTCTTGAAAAGACGATTGATTACCTAATTGCCGTGCGTCAATGCATGAATGACCCCTGAAATTGGTCAACCTTTAGAAAACCGTGAAATGTCAGTAACTTTTTGCTTCTCATCACAATAACGACAATTTTTCAAGCAGATAGGTCAATCTGTCGTTATGTCCGTTACATCGACAGTGACTACGGTGGACGTGTGTGAATGGTGATGTCGTATGAACAAAATGACATGCGTGACTGGCAGTTGAATTCAGTTTGAGGGGGATAGTCAGAACTCCTAAAAGCCGGCTGGACATTACTGAACTTTGCTGTTGATTTCTTGGCGTTCTGTATGATCGATGTACCCATACAAACAAAGGGGTCAGACTAAAGGCGCAACTTGGCAGATGCTGATCGTTAGTCTACAGCACTTTGGAAACTAGTATTTCAAACATTTTGCAATCCAGCAAGACATAATGGATTCGCCAGGTTGACTGCGGGGTGCTTGATCAACTAATTAGCCCATGGAATACATGCAAATTTAGATGTAAGGGGTGTATTAGGGAACAAATAGGGGGATATTGCTAACCGATGCAAAGGGGATCAGATTACTGTCAGTATTAATGTGAGTCACAGGGATTGTGTCATCGGATCCCCGACACTTCAGACTATAAAATTGAAAAATGTTCAACCCTTCTTTGCGTCTTACCAACAGTTTGGCAGTACAGCAAATTGGGATCGTAAGGATCGTAACCGAAGTAGGTCAGGTGAACAATGCAAACTAGCCTTGCTCTGTTTCGGATCTGAGTCTAGGCAATAAGCACTCTTTGTTGTGGCGTGCAACTGCAATGATATACTTCTGATGACAGGAGACCCTTGGTTGGTTGGATGGAGTTTCCCTTTTACCCATGCCCGGGTCGCCGTGAAACGAAAACTGCAGAGAGTGTCTTAGGTACACTGTACGCGTATGTTGCGTTGGCAGCATTTAATGTCACGAATGCATGTCTAAATGTCTCTCTCTTCTCTAAGAAAGGAAAGAATGAAATGTAGCGTAAAATTAAGTACGTTTGTATTAGACGGCCGACCAGACCTCCGGGCAAAACCTCGTAATAAAGCAAGACAAAACAACAAAAAGGTCTGGGTTTTTACGCCTTGGTATGGGTCACAAACAACAACGCACTCGGCTGATGTCGGCATTAGAGAACAGGTAACGGGCTGGTTTTAGCCGGTTCGACCCAGCTTGTTGGATTGGTACTTTTCGCTGATGCGCAAAATGCGCCGCACAAAGTGATAATTCGAGCACGTGGAAAGCACAACTTTTTGCTGCAATGGACTTGGGCCATCCATTAATGCATATTTTTGGCGATGCAGTTATCATAATCGTACACTAGGGCACTAGTTTGGGCTGAGGGCGAGCCGGTCCAATTCACCTCTGAAAATAATAAATCGGAATAGTCGCGTTCACAAATAACTGAAATGCGGGGCTTCTTTTGGACTTTGTTTGGTGAAAACCCAGGCTAATCTAGAGTTGTTTGAGCGACACTAAGCTACTCTCAGGTTACACCTGATAATTTAATTAACCGAAAAAAGCCTTTGACTGCTGCTGGGGATCGGCATCCCTAATCCTGCGGGTTGGTTGCATGTGAAATTATTAGCCGGGCAAAACGACAGCAATCGGATGACTAGTGTACAATTAGAGTTTAATATTCATGTGCGTGTGTTGGGGTTCACTGGTCTGTGCTTTTTTTCGTCCGTGCGCAAGCGATATAAGTTACAGAACTTACCGGCCGAGTAAAATAATTACAACGTTGCGGACGATCTTAGCGCTAATTATGGTGGAATGTAGTATGGATAAAAAGACACTCCCGAGATAAGACACATGATGGGTCGTACTTTGCCAAATATTTATATTCTCCTGTATCAAGAAGTGGATCCAAACTCCTTGCATTTGCTAGTATTTGCATAGGCCCTGTTTGTTGCGGTTGTGGCATCCTGTCAAGGATGAGAGTGTCAGCCTCATTTTGGCTGACGATACTGTGAGCAGAAGCTAAGGTTGAAGGATTTAGACTTCACCGTGCCAAAGCATGGGCCTTGTACACTTATTTTTATTTTTATTCTTATTATTTTTTTTTGTGGGGAAGGAGCATTTTTTGAGTTGCAATAACCCACGAGACGACGAGGATCAGATACTTAATACTAATAATTTATTAAATTCATTCGTAATGGTCGCTGTAGAGACACTTTGTGACAAAGTTCTGCATTCCCCACAGAAAGCGGCACTGAGGCAGTTTCCTTGGCAGTATATGACACCAACACGATATTATTGTCTACGACCGCGTCAGGAAGGTGCGACCGTGGGCGTAAGCAAGGCGGCGATTGGCAAACGAACATCACGATATGGGGTGGGGTGGCCAGGCCGACTGAGGGAGAACGTGAAGATCAGACCAACTACACGTGGGTCTGCCAAGTCAAATTATCCCGGCCAAAGCCAGTAGTGTGGAAATGGCGCAAACAACGTACACATTTAGGCCCGCGAAGGCCCTACACACCGGCAAATAATGGTGTTGCCCTAAACCATTTCGGGTGGCCTCCTGCTGCTGCTGCTGCTGCTCCTGCTGGGACAGCATATGTCTCGCCTGAATTTGATGATCTTTTTTTTTCTTTTTACTCTTTGCTGGTCGCAGTTTCAGTTTGCTCTAGAGATCACGAGATATGGCCGTTTGTGCGGAGACATACAAGGTGTGGGTGTCTGGTCTGGTCTGCTTCCCCGAATACGACTCTGCTACTTATGTTTGTTGTCTTTGGCAAACAGCCAGCTAACTTACATGTTAATATTCATTAAGAACACCTCACTGTTTCCATAACCAAGAAACCTCGACAATTTATACAAGTAGCAGAATGCAATATGCATCGAGTGCTCTACAAACATATATATATATATATATATAGAGTCAAGCTTGACTTTGATGAGCTTGTCCCCGAGCAACAAGAATAACAGGGCGATTGCGATCCGGGGTATGCTGGCCAGACGCGAGCTGCGATGCGCTGCGGTGCACAAGCGGTGCGGCTGGGCCAACCAAGGCAAGAAGCGCGCCTCGGCCTGTCTTCGCTTTTTACGTTTTGTGCGCGGGTTCATTTCGCCTGAGCTTATTTTATTACCAAGAATCCGAACCGGTTCAGGGTTACAGGGTTCCAGGTTCAGACATGTCGTCTCTTGTCGCATCGTTTCTGCAGCCCCGCCCCCTCCTCGGTTCCTGAATAGAATAGGAGCTGGCTATTCAACAATGATACTATTATTATTATGTGGGCCTACATTAACAGATATCGTATGATGATGATAGTGATGACTTGCCTGCTCAGGGCCTGAACCAGTCCGATTATTATTATTATTATTATTATTATTCTTACTAAACCCGAATTGACGTGGTGGGCGGATGAAACTGTTTTTGTACTGATAAACCACCAACAATCAAATGTCGGCGTTGGCCCACTCAACTACTGTATGACTCCCTCGACCGGCTGAAGTTTTTATTCCCTTGACTCAACCGACACTGCTGCTGGGCGCGTGGTGTCGCATGATTACCGTCAGGAACTGAGCGATCCTGTTTATTTGAACAGAAATAGCTGGCGGTCCAGCCGATGGGCCAAAATAGGCCACACCATCGAACTAAATTTCGTGAGCGATTATCGAACTTGCATGGGTTTGGGTCACTAGTGTAACCCGGACCAAACAAAAAATAGGATGATCGTTTATATGCAAGGCAGGGGGCAGGGGCCCGACAGGTACGACAACAACTTTGTTTGACGATCTCCACGAACTAGCACGCAAACATCGATTCTTTATTCGCATGACGGGTACGGCCAAACGCGATGCCCAAAGACTAGCATAACACTAATACTAACTACTTACGACTCCGCACACAAGTCGTCCGGGGCTATTTTCTTTTATTTTTTTGGTTTGTTTTTTAGCCTCTGTTGCCCGCTGATATTTATTCTGCTGCTAGCCTAATAATAATTAATACATAAATACTACTTGCTTTCCTTTAATCCACTCATCTGCTTGTCGCGTTTTCTTTCCTTTCTTGTTCCTCTCTCGTCCCTGTCGCTGTATCCTGTCTACTCTTGAAACGAACGAATGCCAATATGATCTCGATTCAGGATATCCTGAACCCGTCTGACGACAACCAACTTGAACAACCACACTCTTTCGTCAAGTCGATAATCCACCAGTCCTCCACTTCGACGTCAACGGTTATGCCTTCAGCTCGCCTGTCACCCACAACATCTGTGCATTCCGATGGCGATGAAGGTGACGCTGATGACTGCTCGTCGACAACAACGTCCCGATCCGAGTTCTTCGTGCCATACGAGTGCGTATGTGCTGGCCCCGACAGCGAATGCCACGTCGATGTGCCCGCGCGCAAAGTCGTCTCCCATATCTTTGGCCGCAACAAGCGCCAGACTCTTGCCATACCTGAGGACATGTGGGTCTTCATTTGTCGAAGGCACTATCAGAGGTAGGCCACATACAAAGCACTTTCTTTTGGTCTAGCTAGAGTTTTACTAATTTTATATCTCTCTCGCTAGAGAAAGCTATCGAAAGGAGACCTTCCCCGTCTTACAGACAAAGCTAGTTCTCATGCAACTCGACAAACTAGAGCAATGGGGCCAAGTTTGTAATTTTACACTCATTCGAAGCAAACCAAAACGATATGCCCCGCGAGCCACGTACGCGACCGCTGCCGCTCCGCTTTCACCGCATTCACAGTCTTATATTCGTCCTCGTGTTTTTAGTCACAACGACAGCAACAACAACGTCGACGTTCAAAGTATGATTGACAGGATGGTTGACGATCAAAAGACGCACTCATTCGCCCAGGTTCGTGCACTGATTCTCGCCATCCAGGCATACCTCGAGCGCGAGACCGATCCTGCACTGAGAGTGTTTCCGAATATTGAGATCCTACCGAACATTGAAGGTCCAATGGCGTATATCCGACGTGGTAGGAAACGTGGATCAGTCTCGAGTACCGAATCTTCGTCGGCCTTTCCTGAAGATCCGTCGACGACGACGACGACGACGACTACATCATCATCATTATCATCACCAAAACGGAGGCGCATATCAGTCGCAAAGTCTGATCGCCAACCCGTAATGCTGGCCCCGAAACCGATCTCGCCTGCTGGACCACTGACGCGCTTCTACCGCCCTCCGTCACAGCAACATGAATTACGACGGCGACCCAGCGACGAAACCGTGCTGCCAGGACTCTTCACACCGCCGCCGCTTGGCGTACTGCAGTATCGGCAGATGTATGTCCACAGTTAATGTACGATTTTTAAATGGCATTCATTTCGTTGTAAAATATATTAATCCTGGACCGGTTTTTTTCGATATTGTCTTAAATGTAGGCGCAGATTTAATTCCACGTTCGTTTGTTTGGGGGCGTCGGCGAGGCCTCAAACAATGTATTATCTGGTTTCACATTTGGCCCTGGTTGGGCAAATTTTTGGTTTAATGCATATTAGTATCTGTCAGATGTAACTAGGTCATAGTTTAATTAATACTGATTCGTTGATTCAGTCTTTAACGCTTGGTATCATTTCGCAATCACTGCCGCTAATATCACATGGTTGCGCATATTGCAGGACCGGTCCGTCGTCCCTAGCTGCCAGAGAGCTGCGAAGGTCGTTCCAGGGAAGGGATCTATCATGTGAACATGCATATCCATATCTCTATCGACCTACAATGTAAATTGCTTCGCTGTGCACCGCTTGCGCAGGGCTCACTCTGGAACATACGCGCGCTAGAAACATCTTTGCAATGTCTGAGTCTCTGGCGTTCGGTGTAGTGAACGACTGCGGTGTTTGAGGAAAACACGGTGGGGTCATCATGCCCGCGTCTGCCATTAGGCATCCGAAGTGTACGGCAAGTTACGGAATTGCGAATCATTTCAAAGCAACAGCTCACTTTAAACCATCACAAACAAAATAAAAACATCTTTCTAATCCTTCTCAGAAATAGCAACAAGCCTTGCGTCAATCTCATCCACTGTCAGCTTTCGGAACCGGTTGTCTCCGTTAATCCCCACCACCCCGATCTCAATATCATTCTTTCGGAAATCGACACTCAGCACGCTCGACAGTGCAGTAATCGCCAACTCCACAACAGCCTCCCAATTTCCTTCTGCGCATTCTTTCTTCTTCAGCTTCTTCTCCAGGTAATTCATCGCCTCTTGCTGCTTCGGTCCTGTCGCAGTCGCCTTGTAGCTCACATAATACCCGGCTGGATCACACTTGTACAACTGCGGCCCAAACTCGTCGTCAACCGAAACTAACGTAATAGCAACGCCAAGAGGGCGCATGTACGCACGCTGAGTATAGACTTGATTGATGTTCGCCAGCCGCTTGGCGAGAACATCGCAAGGCATCTCATATCCATACTTGTACCTGAACTCTGCCGCCTCACCCTGAGCACGGGAAACGGCCGCTCGCGCATCGGCTATGTCTATGTCAGATTCTGACTGACTCTGACAAACGCTGCATACAAAACAACATACCAATCTGACCAGTCAAAACAGCACCTATGCCTGGCGAAATCTGGAATATATAGCTAACAGACTCGGGTTCGAGTAATTTATCCTTAACAAAAAACTCATTTAGTCTCGTAGAAACATAAAAATCATTCATAAAAAATCGACATACTGGGACTTTCTTTTGTGAGATAACCACTGCACAGTCTTTTCCTCGCAATCCTATGGATGTAATATTCGCGGCTGTCACTGCTTTGAAAGCATACTCTAACGCAACAAAATTGGTCAATTAAGCAAATCTTAACTCATATAAAATGAAAACGAGATCCGATTCGTACCGACTTGGTATAACCGGCCTTCCGGCGAAAAAATTGTGATATGTCTATCAAATCCTGCGCTATCTAGATTGATGTCAGTAAGTAACCGCAACTCGGGTTGATCGCGTCATCAATGATGACGCTGTCGTCGACCTTAAAAACAAAAAAACATACTTGACATGGCTATCTATAGATGTTTATGCGTATATGCGCTCCAGTAATTCTCAGTAGGTCGGACAACGGATTGATGGACGAATGAATTAATGACTTAATGCAGAATGATCTATGTCTGATGACAGATTCGTACATGTCGCGAGGTGTAAGAAAGTCGTGGCACATGGCTCAACCGCGGAGCCACAGTGGTGTGGCGCATTCTTCTCGGAGCCATTTCGTGTTCTTGATTGTAAGACACCCCTGCTCAGTCATTAGCCTATCAGTACCTTCAACTGTAGAATGAGTACGAACAAGATCGAAGAACCGGACGAGAATATTTCCTATGCAGACGCAATCGATTACTGGACTGGCGTACCAGCAACCGTCGACGGTGTGCTCGGCGGGTTTGGACACACGACCCTCCCGAAAACGGATGTCAAAGGTTCCATCGCATTTCTGAAGCGCATTTTGCGGCTATATCCCGAATTTGAAGAATCAGGCAAGAAATTCGGGACAAGGGGCTGCGATGTTGGTGCCGGGTACGCCCAGATTTTGCAAATTACCTTTTTATTTGGCATCCACCCCCGCTATCTGTGATGAACAGGTTGCTAACTAAATGAATTAACCAGAATCGGAAGAGTAACCCGCGACGTGCTATCCAAATTCTGTAGTACAGTTGACTTGGTTGAGCCTGTCGTGCCATTTGCAAATCAAATCAGAATTGAGCTGGAACGTAAAAACCTACTCGACAAACTCGGCGACGTTCGACAAGTAGGAATGCAAGATTTCATTCCAGAGGCAGAGCGATATTGGTTCATTTGGTGTCAATGGTGTTTAGGCCAACTTAAGGATGTGCATTTAGTCGAATTTCTGAAGCGGTGTAAAACCGGACTGCAAAAGGACGGTATGATATTCGTGAAGGTGAGTATTAGCCCACCCAATCTAGCTATCACTCATGGCAACTGAATCTTAATGATCTGGCACAGGAAAACAATACGTCTACTCTTATGGACGAGTTTGACACGACAGATAGCTCCGTTACGCGAGCAGATCAGTCGTTTAGAAGAATATTCGATCAGGCAGGGTTCGAGCTCCTCCAAACAGAGATCCAGCAAGGCTTACCGCAGGGCCTTTATACTGTCCGATCATATGCTCTGAGACTAAAACGTGACAGCTAACCGCAAACAAAAAAAAAAAAACTCTATCAAATATTGTGCAACATGCAATTCTATTTATCAAGAACAACGAGCAATCCTCCAACCAAATGCAAACTACCCGTTACCAAAACTTGAACATTGTCGTCTTTAAGTTCATGCACATATTTCACCGCATCTTCAATGGTCGGTAGAACGTGCCTATTGCTATTTGGATCAAGCTTCTCCCACTCCTCGGCCAATACTTTCTGCACAACTAGGTCATCAATGGCTTGCTTTGAATGATTCATCGAAGTAAGTTCTGCTGCCGATGGCAAACAACGTCAGTTCAGTTCCGTATGAAGAAGTTCGGCTGTCCACCTACCTGCTTGATAGCCACCAACAGACCACGTAACGTTGCTGCAGAATATAACCTCATCAAAGTGAACATCTACACCAAGAATAGAATGCAGCCGGCTAACCAACGATTTGGCGTCACGAGTTTGCTGATTGAAAATCAAAACCTTTTTGGCTGCTATTTTTGCTTTCGTTGCAAACCATTGCGTTGCAACCGTTATACTCTCGTCCGTATGTGCACCATCTAAGAGCCATTCTACATTGCCAATTTTGATAGTCTGGCACCGGCCAGGCCACGATGCATTCTCGAGACCATAAATGAATTCCGGTGGAAGCTCGTCTTCATTACAGTAGTGCTGAGGATAATAACCCAATACCCGCAGATGTTCTCGGGCCAAGGAAACTGCTAATGACGCGTTGATATGCTGAAAATCGGCATCTATGCCAAGCCGCGTTTTCGCCACTACTGGGTGAACCGGGACTTTAATCAGTTCAACCTATACCCATTGTTAACACATAGCCATTTGCAACAGTTCCTTGCGTACTTGCATTTTTCTCAACCGCTCTTCCTTGCAGAGCATCCCAAGCCTCAGTTTTCTGATCCACACTAAATGCCTTGGTTCCAGTTTTCATGATACCGGCTTTATTCCACGCAATTTCCTTTAATGTTGAACCCAGCACTCGCGTATGATCAATTCCTATACTTGCAATGCCTACCGCAGTTGGCTTTCTGACGATATTCGTAGAGTCATACTCCCCACCGATTCCAACTTCATATATCGCTGTGTCAACTTTCTCAGACAAGAAGACATGAAAAGATAATAGCGTAAGAAATCTGAAATACACAGGCTTAACGCCATGGCCCATGTTCGGAAATATAGACTCGTCGGAAACAGTCTCGGACAATCTGTCCCATACTTCAAAGAAATAACGCGTGAATTTATCTTCAGATATAGGTTTTCCGTTAATCGATATTCTCTCCCGAACTGATTTCAGGTGAGGCGAGGTGTACACTCCAATCTTTGATAACATCGGTTGATATCGGGATAAAATCGAATACACGAAGGCACAGGTAGATCCTTTGCCTTTCGTGCCCGTGACGTGTACTATATTGAGTCTATCCAGATCTGTGGGCTGTTTGATTTGAGTTCCATCGGTCCACACCATGTACTAAAAAGAGAAAAATTATATTTACCTTATAACCGACGCGCTTAGTCCATTCTATCATTTCAGGAATGGCCCTGACGTTCGCCTTCCTCTCCGACTTTCGAATTGCTTCTAGTGTCGCGAAATTTGTTTGAAGCGAGTTCAAAGCATTGATTGCATCCTTCGGTGCAGTCAGTTAATATCGCCATTGACAAGGAATACAACAGACAAATGAAATATACCCCATATGATCGAGATTTGGTCGAAAATCGACGGAAATGCAAACCGCCGATCGGTACCATTTATCCAAAAAATTGCCGGCCCCTTTGTCTTACTTTGATCGCCTGTACGTTTGAATGGTTCAGGTGGAACTGGACAAGCTATAGAATAAAGCGAAGGTTATGAAGCAACTCGGTCCTATAATATCAAGACATAATATGCATTTAACTAAATGGTTATAGCTAATTCCGTCCAATTGACAAGGTAAGATATGTGAATTGCTATGATAGACAATTTGCACGACACAACCTTAGTTTTGGCGCGAGCGTTAAACTTTGAGGTACCTGCCTCGACCTTAATCCTCGACCTTAATAATTTTTGCAAAGATTTCCAAACAATGGAGTGCACGAGCTATACCCAGTTAAGTACCGATAGCGCAAATCACTACATAATTGACATGTGCGCCAGTAGCAGTCAGATGCTACAGCGAAGAGTAGCATGACATTTAAATATCCCAGTAGGCAATCGATCAGCAGCATCTATGAGTTTCTTAGTTAAAATCTCAGGTCTATCGATCGAGGAGATCCTGCCGTCCAGGAAGTTAACTGATCAAGTTTTCGGGTAATTCAGATTTCAGAAGTGTCTATTTTACATAAGGGTCCAATATATACACAGAACAATATATACATATGATCCGCCTAACAGTGGGACTAATACATATCACAGTCGTGACCATTTCTGATAGATAGATCCCGAGATTCATTTCGCAAACCTGCTCTATCAATTACATATACGTAGATAACCTCTAATTCCGGCCTGCCGAGATTGGTGACAATGAATCGGCACCAACGCGCATTTTCCACAGCATCCGTAACAACAAGGTGTCCAGCTCCGTCCTTTGTTGTGCCTGCATCTCATTCAGGAAATCTGAGCTAATTGCTTCAAGCTGCGACATTAGACCAAGGAAATCTGAAACCGAATGAATGGATGTATGCAGCGATTTTTCTACTGCCGGTGATTGCCTCGTCGTCGTAGATGACCGTTCGAGCGAGAGCGTCGAGTCGGGGCTGTCCCCTGGTTCGGTCGACCATTGTTGGGATGTTCGAATTGGCATCTGGTCGTGAAACTGCTGCACTGGGGGAACCGTTGGACGGCCATCGGAAGGCTTTGGCCACGTAGCTCGAGAGCTTCTGCCTAGAGCGCTGGACGAGGTAGTACGGGAAGCTATGAAATATTGTTAGTATACCCATACAACTTAAAGAATTACTTATGCTCCAGCAATGTGACTATATATGATCATCCAATGCTGCAAGAGTTACAGAGTAGTACCATTAAAATTTTGCAAAGTGTCTGAGTACCTCTCACTTGAACCGCCAACCGGCGACGACTGGATCTCGTCCTCCTCCTCATCTTCAACTCCTGTGTGTATTGACGAGAATGAAGTAGACTTTCTAGGAGTTGCGGCCTGTCGTGTGGATGAAAGATGAATGCGCGAAGAATGGAATGATGACTTCGTAACCCGAGCTCTCTTTGTAGGCGTCTCACTCGGCTCTACGGGAGAGGACTCTATATAGGTGTAAGACTTAGCTACTGAAAGATCCAGAATGAACTCACCATCTGACTCTGAAGACTCCAACATAAGCTTAGATCGGCCACGCTTACCGCGAGCTAATAAGTCAAATGTTAATGGAAAGCACCGAGCAGTTGGCAAGTACTGAACATACTAAATTTCCCATGAAACGTCTCCTCAGGCTCCATTGCAAGACGTTCACGCTTGAGGACGTCGTTTTGTGACGGGGTAATAGCACCGGCGTTGGGTTTGCTACACACGACGATACAGTCATTAATAGAACCCTGCCGAACGTGCATGCTTCCGTCGATCTTGGCAGAGTCATTGTCACTTGAAGACTTCTGTTGTTTAGATTTTCGACCTCTCTTCTTGCTCCTTTTATTGCCGGAAAGAGAGGCGTCGTAGGATTGATCAACGCGCAAATCCGTCAACGATGGAGTCGCGTGAGATAACGGCGGGACAATTGCGAAACATGACGAGCTAACGGAGACCGCCAATTCGGCGGAAGCGTCTGTGTACGGGAATTCGGCAGCTCGTTTACGTATCCGGCGACGAGTAACTTTTAGTCCTTCCTGCGGAGGCTGAGCTGCAGGCTGCGATTTAATGGCGTCTGGAGAATGACCAACTGGCAAGACTACAACTGATGCTGATGTAACTGCTGAACAATCGTCACCATTAGGACAGTCGGATGGTAGGGCCAGACTACCGGATTTATCGTCGGATGACTCATGAAGATGTTCAGCGATTTCCCGCGAGGAGGACTGGGAATCTGGCATCAAGACGGCCTCGGGTTGGTTACTGTGCTCAGCATGATTACTAGCTGCTGAATTAAACGAGCGATATGATGAACCCTCCGAGTCAAATATTGGCTGTGTGTCAGCGCTAGCATTGCCGAGATTCGAATGCACCGTTTTGGGCGTTCCGATATTACTCTCAGGTACTGGAGCAGTCCTTGATCCCTCATCTTCCATTATTGACATGTGTGGGGGTCGCACAAGAACAGTTGAGCCCTTCTCAACGTTTTGAATTCCAATGTCTGCAGTTCTATTCAGGACTTGGGTGTCGGGCTCTTCCTCGGTCATTCTAAGTTGTTGAACATTCGGCACAAAATCTTCATTTTCACTAATGCCCACCTCGCTACTTGCGGTTCTGACAGCTTCGCAATCCCCAATGAGACTATTATCGACAAGTTCTCCGGGTGGCACTGACTGGGCAAATGCGAGTTGCCCACAATTTGTCGTCCTGCTTTCAACTGAATTACTGCTATTCATAGCAAGAGCAGGCTGCGGGATAGACGTTGAAACTGACCTAGTACCTTCATTGATACATTCGGGATGCACAGTTATAGGGTGATATGTTTGGTCAAGTATTGGAGGCGAAGAAGCTGAGCAAGAAACAGCAGGTACTTCTGTGGTTTGCCCAGTCGACTCTTGAAATTTAGTCTGGGCGACTTCTATGGCTGACGCAGGATCGATCTCGATTTCGCCATGGTTGACAGAATTTGCCATGACCATCTCCGACCCAGAATCTGCCGTAAGGGCAGCAGACTGCGGATCCTCCAACACTATTGCTGTGTCACTGAGTCCAGCTGCAGGACGCGTCTCTTGGCATTTGCCGACAGGAGATAACTTCTCTATGGTCCTGGAAGATTGTAATCTAAATTCCACAATGCTCTGCATCTCTAGCTGTGCTTTCTCATTGATGTTAGCAATACTTTCATCGACGATCTGCTTCCTCTTCGCATCCATCAATGTATTTTTCGCGGCTCTTATAGCTAGCCGAAGCTGCAAGCTATCGGGCCCCATTTGATCTAGTTGTGGCACGTTGCTGAAAGCCGCCAAGCTTGCGTCTGCGAATACAGGTATCTTCGAGTTTAAATAGAACATCACGATAGGTCTGATCTCAGGAGACAACAGCATGATCGGCGATGACTGAACTCGATTGACAATCGCTTTGCAAATAGACAGATGAAAATCGAAGATCTATAATCTAAGATTAGCACCAGCCGCCAGGCAAACACAAATGTAATAATCGGAACGTACAGCCCGATCGGATTCCTCAATCTTTTGTATAAGACTCTCTTCCGTTGGTCCACAACATATCTCGACATAGTAAGAGTTGACCATGGATACAAAGCTGGAGTCATTAACAGATTTCAGAATGGAGACAACGGCAATGTAGAAACTATCGTCGACGACCAGCCCTTTGCCCCAGGTGAGATGCCGTATTTCTTTTATTACAATCTGCATCAAGTCATGAATTGTCTTTGACGTCCTAGTAAAGTCAGATTATCGCCAAAATAAGGATCAAGCGGAATGGTGGCTTTACACTTTTCTTTCAGTAGAGTCATTCCAGTCGTACGTTACGAGAGGCTGCAACTGAGTCATCATAGCGGTGAAGGTAGCATGGAAAGGGGTACCCTGTCTCGTCTGGTCCTCCCGAATATAGTGAAGGAAAGTCTCAATAAAATCCAATCCATTGCCTCTGTCTCCCTTATTGAAGATCGAGACGGCCAATGCGGCGATATCCTTGTCATGCGCATATCTAGAAAGAATTAAGAAGAGATAGATAAAATCAGGCACATGCAATACATACTGATGAGCTGATGATACAACAGCGTTCTTCAGCTCTGTCTCTATGTCACCTTCATCGACTATGGAGTGCTGAGAGATATCGTTCGCAGGATATAGTAGGTCCACGGTACATTTAGCGAGAACAGTCCAACATCGTGCCTTCTTGTCCGATCCGGAAAGAAACGTGCCCCTAGTTGACGATACGGACGGATCTCGTGTTAATGTATTAGCTTTCAAAGTCACAGCCAGGAAACTAATACTTTTACGGCGTGACGACAACGCGCTAAGAGCGGACTCCAAAATTGATGACAAGGTGCTGAAATACTCTGACATATTTGACTCGCTCACTTGCACGGAGGTGATGTAAGCACGCCACAATCGAACGAACGGAGAGTTTACGTTCACCGATGACTCGGTGAACTGCCCACTGTTCACATCGGTCTTTGAAGATGGTGACGCTGTGGCAATGAAATTACCATCTTCGTCACAAGCGAACGGCTTCTCGGCAAGAGTCGTTACACCGAATGTCTCCATTATTGACAGCATGAGGAACTTAAATGTCCCTGATGTGTACTGTTAGCCATGATATGGGTAACTATTAGGAGACGGTTAACATACCTAGCTGCATATCCGACCTTTTGACATACGCGTGCACATAGTTGCAGATGCTTGCAATAGACTCCATTGATTCTGGTGATTGTCGGACCTCTCTCTTGGTGATCGACTGGATATTCACTAAAAAAGCTGACCACACCTGCATGGCTAACTCCCTGTCTTGCGGTGTTGATGCTTTGTCAAATACCTTGCCGATTGTTTCCAGTACTAAATCCGTTCTCGCTCTGGTCCACTTGGCATTTAGTTTAGGAATGTCACTCAGAGATACGATTCCAAAACAGAGTTCTGGCTCGGTCCTGCTTGGAATCGCCTTGCTGGACACCCCTAGCAAGGCATGTAATAATGTAGCCCCCAACGCAAACGTTGAAGGGTTATGAAGACAGCTATCGCGGACCACCGGTACGACAAGCTCATTCCAGGTGAATTCACATTGCCGCAAGGAGAATTCGGAGGAAGATATTTGCGAAGTAGAGATACCCGGACGCATTATCAGACAGGCCATTTTGCAGTATGTGCCAGTGAGCGCGCTCACAGTTTCCGGTCTGTTGTCCTGGAGAAATTTGAAGATTGTTAAAAGGATTCCCGTTCGTCGCTTGGACAAATCCGAGTCAACAGCGATAGTGGGCGTCGTTAACCAGGCATATGACAGCTTCTGCCATGCACATATCGCTCTCGAGCGTACAGAAACATCTGTAGAATTAACACACTTTCGAAAAACTTCAAGCCACTTATTAAGATACGACCACTTATCCAGTCGCTCATCGCGGCGTCTTCCCCAAGCAATCAACAAAACGACGATGGCTTCCCAGAGAGAAAGAATGTGCTCTTCATGCTTGTTTTTAAGTAGAATCTCGATATTACAGTAGCATTCCTCAAATACTGTCTTGACACCTTCGCCTCCAACTTCCGGAGACTGATCCGGCTGAGCTGGCATATTGAATGTATCAAATACTGCACGGCTAAAATCCTTCACACCAAGAAACATTCGCGAGGAGATCCGAAGAGGTAAGACGGCTTTGCTTTGCATAGCGCTAGACTCACTGAAACTGGCGCGAAGTACGAGAGGAACCCATTCGGATGCACGCTGTAGCATCACTGCCGGCGTCATGGTAATGAGCGCGCTGAAATTCTGATAACATTGTCCCTCGATGCTTTTAGAGCGACTGTGAACACGCATGAGGATATCAAATACTCGATTAGACAACTCGTCATTAAATAATCGGGTGAGCCTTTGAGATGCCAGGAAGGATAGGTGGCAGAGAAGCATGTTCTGTAACGTTAGGACGACGAACACAGGCAAATCAAAATTGCATAATACCTTTTTAATATCTGGGTCCTCGATCGCGACTATGCTAAAGTTCAAAATCCACGAGACCGTCTGCGTATCAATCAAATGCACCACTTGGTCCAAAGACACTATATAGCTAAAAAATTTCAACGCCTGGATGGTTACTCTCGATTCACATCCTTCTAAGCTGTCTGATGGAAACTCAATATCGCGCCTGATGTAGGCGACCAGCGCCGTAACTTTGCTAAGCAGGAAACCGGAGTCCGGATATGACTTGAGGCCGCGAAACGCGTTGTTCAGATTGAGGTAAACATCCAACTTCGTATGGTTATCATTAGCTGCTAAGGCGGCGCACATTGTCTCCAACATGACTGTAAAGGATGGATAACTTTCTAAGCCAAACGATACGGTAGGTGAAGGTGCTGTAGGTGAAGAATTTGGCAGAGACGACCGCGACTTAAGAATTGACTTGCAATGTATTGCGCCCGCACTTTTTGGTGTCCGGGGCGATGATGTATTCATCGTCACTGGAGACAGTGAAAAGTTGACGCGTTTTTTTGGCTTAGCCGACGGTGGTATTGAGTCATTTTCTTGGCTAGGTACCGGGGATGAAGAGTCGACCGATGGAGAAGATGATGAATGTGAAGAATAAGAACGGTCGTGAGTGAAAGTGTAGAGTGCCGGTAGCGCTGGAGCTAGTGTGGACATTCTAACGCAGTCGACCAACCGACAGATCGGAATAGTAGATGTCTTTTCCTAGAAAGGCCTGAAATGTTATCGTGCTGCGTAAAGAGAAAGGATACAAGTGGGTAGATGGCGCGATGAAGTACACGACTTCAAGGCCGACTACCTGGGGTTAAATTACGACGCGCCAGTACGCGTTAATCCAACTTAGTGGTCGACGCGTTGGGGAGCGCTACTTACGCGTA
Source organism: Lipomyces sp. NRRL Y-11553 (assembly GCA_003705905.2). Taxonomy (NCBI): domain Eukaryota; kingdom Fungi; phylum Ascomycota; class Lipomycetes; order Lipomycetales; family Lipomycetaceae; genus Lipomyces; species Lipomyces sp. NRRL Y-11553. Next base: position 20,185 of record PPJW02000065.1, on the reverse strand, counting down.
CCGCTATCACGTCATAGTCGGCCAGTTTGTCGACCAGACAGTTGGAAATAGCGAGCATATTTTACAGATAAAAGATTAATGCAATATTGGCCGTCCAAGTCACATCGGACTTAGATTTCCTTATAAAATGGCTGGAATATCGATTTGCATGCTGCGCCCAATCAGACCCAGTTATTGCTCCACTTCAATAATAGCCGACTAGTATGAGAGTAAGATTCCACAAGTCATTTTAATTTGTCTTCCTGGATGGCAGGATGGATATATTTTTATTTATTTATTTTATTATCTTGCCTGATCTTGCCTGAGCGGATGCGGATTTCAGCTGCCGATTTGGGCGCCATTGCTCAGTGTCGAGAGATAGTACTATTTTGGACCCGATATGTAAATTTCAGGCTGCCAGAAGAATTGGTTTGACCGGTATCATTTCACCCAACATAAAATATCCAGTTCTGGCGCATGTGGACAAAGCTTCGCACTAAACTCAATACAAACTGGTCTACCCACTGCCACGCACCGTTACGACTCGCTCTCTTTCATCGTGGGCGTCATCCTAATACAGCTAACCACAGCTGAGCTAACGGTTTTCACCTTTTTTCTATCACTTTTCCTTCTGCTGACTAGAGATAATGGCTGGCGCTCGCGATTCTTCTTCTGGCACGCGATTTGCTCAGTTCAAGCTGGTGCTTCTTGGTACGTTTATAGATTCTGTGCTTCGCCTTACAGCCTTCCATCCGTCTATGTCTTTAAATGACGGCTGCTATCGGCTCGTGGGTTATAGCGAAAGCACGTATGGCTGTTTGATCGATTTAAGTAACTAACACTCCTTAAATAGGCGAGTCGGCCGTTGGAAAGGTGTGCTAGTCGCTTACTTGAGCCTGCTTGGCTAAATTATGACTAGACGGTGCTAACTGTGATTGTCAGAGTTCGCTGGTCCTGCGGTTTGTTAAGGTATGCGATACCTTTGATTATAATCGGTCTATGAGTGGATGGATCGATGCGAGTTGGAGTTGAGAGATGGTTTGGATTTGCTACTGATTCAAACTCTCCAGGATCAATTCGACGACTATCGGGAATCAACTATCGGTGCTGCTTTCCTCACCCAGACTATTGCTCTTGACGAGTCAACAACTATAAAGTTTGAAATCTGGTACATAAGGACTTGCACGCAGGCAACAGACTAGCAGTGATTGACAAGTCAATTTAGGGACACGGCAGGACAGGAACGTTACAAGTCACTAGCGCCAATGTATTACAGAAATGCAAATTGTGCAGTTGTTGTGTACGATATCACTCAGGCGGTATGTGGCCGTACTACATCATAAGGTCTACAGACTAGGATGAGCTAATTGGTTTAAGAGCTCTCTAGATAAGGCGAAGTCGTGGGTTAAAGAACTTCAGCGACAAGCTAATGAGAACATAATTATTGCTCTTGCTGGAAACAAACTTGACCTTAATGCCAAGCGACAAGTTGAAACTAGTGTATGTGTATTCGTTACGATATAAAGTAGTTTATTCTAAACACTCACCTCTCTTCAGGTAGCTGAGGCATACGCGCGAGAATCGGGATTACTATTTTTCGAAACTTCTGCGAAAACTGGAGAGAGTGTCACGGAATTATTTAGTGCTATTGCAAAGCGTCTTCCTCTAGATACGGCCTCCACGCGAACGAGGTCTACGCCAAAGGGGGTCGATCTTTCTCGGCCGACTCGACGAGCTCCAGCTCAGAGCAATAACGGCTGCACATGCTAGATGACGTGCCCACTACAAAGTTGAAGATAATTTCGCAGAAACCTATTTCTACAACAAGCTATTCAGCACAGTACTACGCGTGTAAGGGTGGCAACGCACGAACTGTTGGCACGGATGTGAAGTAAATAATATTACGTATGAGATATATATTGTTAGATCAGTTTATAATTCGCGAGCGGTAAGGATCAGGGTTATTTGCTGTATGTCTGATAATAATTTAACATGGTAGTGGTGTTCCTTTGTTTTCGTCCAGTCGCCTAATTTTGTGATTGATGCTTTCATTTGTTGTTGGTGCTTCGTTGTTTATGGTAGACAATGATAGAGTCTTGTCTCAACAGTCTCACTAACTATTGAACACTCTCCACAGTAACTTATTGTAAGGCCGCTGATTAATAATCAACGATGGTAAAGTGTTTTTGGGTTCTATAGACCCGGTCTAATCAATCGAAGCATCGCAATGTCGGCTTCGAATGTCAAGTCCCTCCCTAAATAACAGCCAGTTGCGGCTGTGCTTATTATCCGAAGGATAATTAAAATCTGCCCTCATGTGCTTCTTAATACCAAAATTGGTGAGTCACTCAATATCGCGCTTATAGCTAGAATACTGGCTTTGCCTCGTTCGTAGCCAAATTTATCATAACAACGGCCATTCACTATATTTTTACTATCTTACGCATGTATGACAGCTGATAGCTTGATATCGGTCTGGGACTCTTCGCTGCCATCGATATTGTGGTCTCAACCTTTACGGAACACATCCAATTGCTATTTTCAGTTACTCTAGCCCATCGGCACTATATATAAAACAACTGCATCTCAAAGGTGCAGCTCACTATCATCCATAAAGGAGAGTGTACTATGCCGTCGATTACCTTCCCTCCGTCTCAATGCAATCAATGTTACGTATGAAGAAATAATGCCAACAATGAGGTACGAGGTGACCCAAGTCCAAAGTAAGACCCGCGGGTGTTGCCATAGTGGGCGCGAATCCATTGGAGACGCACTTTTACGACGAGCAGGCGCAATAGCGTACGCCTCTTTAATCGTGGGCGATCTATCGTTTACCTGCGGTGAGTCACCAGACATACTCGCAGAGCCTGGCCGCCGGAATAAGCCTGGCCGTACAAAACGGACCAAGCCTTCTGTCTGTCGGCATGCTGGCTCCTTATACGCAGCCATACTATCAAGTAATGGGACAGATCGGGTCGTCCCCGAACAACTTGAATCAGGTGTCTCACCCGCGTTATTTGATGTGTGGGAATTCGAAGGCGAAACAGAATGCCAAAGCGAGAATATGCTCGATCCGCCAGTAGATGAGGATGATGATCCTCTCAATGACCACGGCGATGGAGCCATACTTGAAGCTCCTGCAGACTTCCGTCGACGAGCGTCGGAGTTGACACCGATCAAATCCAAAAGTTCATCAGCAGAGGGCCTCTCTCGAGGAATCGGCGAGAGAAGGCGGCTCAGGAGATCATATAGCTCCGACGGTAAATCACCTCTAATAGCATTCGCATTAGATCTATTAAATCCCTTCCATCTCATTACTTCTTGCCGTAGTTCATCGAATTCGGTATCAAAGTTGTGCTCATAAGGCAGTTTAGAAAAACACAAATAATGAAGGATCATGCCCATAGAGAACATATCCGTTTTGAATGAAAACTCCGCTAATTCGCCTGTAACGGCATCTGGGAGTAATGTTTCTGGCGCTGAGTACCCGACTGTGCCAGTGGCTCCAGTAGCATCTCGTTTCGCACCCTCCCGCTGGCCCTCACCAAAGTCACTCACAAGGACTCGCGGCAAACCCCTGGTTACACCGACAGCCTCGTTCAGCAGGCAATTGGATGGCTTCAAGTCTCGATGCACAAACCCATTTTGGTGAAGATGGTTCAGACCAGATGTTATGTCAGTGTAAAACGATCCAATTTCTTCCAAAGTTAGAAACTTTTGCCTTTGTTCTTCTACAGAGCCTGCCGACAATCGAGAGAGACGCCTAGCTCGCAACTTGAGTTCTGATTTCGTTAGGTCGTCATGGACGATGCCAGATCTCTGGTTAACATAATCTTCAAGAGTTCCGCAGTTGCAGTATTCCTGCAAAATAAAGACACAAGGCACACTAGGCCCGAAATTTGTGAGCTGAGCGTTCTCAATCCATACGTGATTGTAATTGACAAGATTGGTATGCGTAAGCCGAAGGAGATTAACCTCCCGAAGGACTCGTTCTAGCCACTTATGGTCATCACCGATTGGGATCTTTTTACATGCAAATTGGCCCAAGGAGACACCGTCAAGAATGTGCTCCACAAGATAGACAGCACCTCGACCTCCACGACCCAATTCTCGCTCAGTAACAAAAAAACGCTCAAAGTAACCTTCGCTATACGCAGAGGAAGAGATTCCGGACTTAGATGGCTGCAGCGGTGATGAGCTACCCGAAGACGATGTGCCAAAAACGACAGTATCCGACGGCAATTGTGCGGGCGTTGACGTGGTGCTCACATCGTGCAAGAGCTTGAAATAGTGCTGATCGACAAACGTTCTACCGCTACCGGCCCTGCAATCGAGTTCGTCGGCTGTAACCGCTCGAGAACTACGGACGTTTGCGTGACTGGCAAACATATTCGACACAGGCTGGTCAGTAACCGGAGACGTACCACGTCCGCAATAGGGACACTTATCAGTGAATTGAGGTCTATCACCGGAAACCCCGTTGGGCCGTGATCGCGAAGATGAGGAGGCTTGTTGAAACCAATGAAAATTCGAATTAATTGTCGGGCTCGATAGACGATTAACCATAGAAATATCGTGGGTGTCGGTGACGGGCTGTGCTAACGTAAAGTCGCGATGGAGAGAAAGTTGGCGCGAGTCCCTGTCGAACAGAACAACTGCGCCACGGGTTGGATCGTGCCTAATGATATCGTTAGAGGAGGCATGTCGCCATGGAGGTACATATTGACCCACAGAACTATGTTTTGCTTTCGGTCACCATTGTATGGTACGAGAGACATCTTGAAGTGTCTGTCCTCTCAGTTAATGAGTAGAATACGACTTCGACTCCAGCGGTGCACGAAAGTGAAACCTGTGCTATGAAAATGGCATTCAACAATGAAAACAAGGGTCCGATCGTCGCAGTGGTGACCGCAACGCACGTAGCCATCTCAAGCGGATCACCTGTGTGATGCTAGCAAATACACGAACACTTGATCGAGCCCATATGGGAATCGCGAGTCACCAAACTTAAAAGTCCGCTCCCAACTGCAAACCTTACAGCTAAATAAGGTTGATGACGTCGTGGCACCTTTGACCCTTAATCAAACCAGGTGGAGTTCGCATCAGTCGCACTTAACCGAGTATATCAAAGATTCCAATGTCATAATTACAAGCTATGCCTTCAACAGCGGTCCAATTTGCACCTTTGCGATCTTTCGTGGATCCGTCGTTTTTCTCAGTTTTGATGTCAAAGAAGCTCAATGAGTACAAACTGGATTCCTCTGAAAAGCCATTGATTGGGCTGTACAGCATTCCCGTATCTACATCTGCGAGTAGTAGTGGAATAATTACTCTAGACGGCAATGCTTTTGACGAAGCTGAAAGGTAATACGCCATCTGCTCTTTTAAATATGCAGATTGCAGACTGATAGGCCAACAGTGGCATATCCGACACAGATTGTATTGCCAATGGTACATTACTGAACCTAAATACCATCGAAGAATTTAAGCAATTTGATAAGAGTCGCCTGATTCACGATCAGGGAAAGAAGGTACGTCTGGCAATCATATCCTCTACTGTCTATACCAGCTCCTGACAACGTGGTTAGCTCTTTGACGCAATTAAGCATGGCGAAATTACCCAAGCTCCTTCCAGGTTATGCTCCTTTTACTTAATCAGTTTTTCTGATCTTAAGAAGTACAAGTTTTACTACTGGTTTGCGTTTCCCGCTATTCATTCCGATTGGTCCTTCGCGGCGGTAGACTCGATTATCCCAGTAGGTTTGCAAGATAGTGTCGCCTTGACGGCAGCTATCACGAGTTGGCGTAGATCAGTTGATAAGGATTTGCATGGATTTTTCTTGTTGAAACAAACATCTGGAGAGTGGAAAGTTGGCCTCTTAGGGGAGTGGACAAACTTTTGGGCAGATGCAGACGCAAACGTAGTAAGTATACTGTCAGTTGACATCTAGACAACAGTTTGACAACTGGTACGACATAGATCACAGTTGGTTTCATCGACACATCAACGTTGTCGAATCATCCAGGATGGCCACTTCGCAATTTCCTGGCATATTTAAAGCATCAAGGACTGCTGCGGATAAAAGTTCTATGTTACCGGGATATGTGGACATTGTCTTCCAAGTCGCGCAGTGTATGGATGCAGTTTGAGAGGAGCGATGTGACAAATAAAGATGAGCCACTGCGGACCACGGGATGGGAGCGGAATTCTCAGAATAAACTCGCTCCAAAAATATCGGATCTTGCTCCGCTGATGGATCCCAAGAGGTCTGCCAAGTAGCCTTCGTGGTGCAAGCATGCATTGGCTAACAGATCGCTAGACTCGCTGATCAAGCAGTTGATCTGAACTTAAAGCTAATGAGATGGAGAATTGCTCCTAACCTTGACCTCGACAAGGTTCAGAATGCAAAGTGCCTACTGCTAGGCGCCGGAACATTAGGTAGCTATGTCGCACGTGCTCTCATGGTGAGATTCTACAGTGACGTTCAACGTAAAGGATACTGACATGTTACGAGGGTTGGGGAGTGCGCAAAATTACTTTTGTTGATAATGCGACTGTCTCGTTTTCAAATCCCGTGCGTCAGCCGCTTTACACATTCAGCGACTGCCTAGATGGAGGGGCCGTAAAGGCGATGCGAGCGGCAGAAGCTTTGAAGGAGATATATCCTGGTGTCGATGCTGTAGGGTATTGCATGTCAGTTCCTATGGCTGGACATCCAGTCTCTAATGAGGAAATGCAAAGAAATGAATACGAAAAGCTGGTAGAACTTATTGACGCTCATGATGCGATTTTCTTGTTGATGGACAGTCGGGAGGCTAGGTGGCTTCCAACTGTAATCGCCTGTGCGAAAAGGAAAATCGTAATTAATACGGCTCTGGGTTTCGATAGCTATGTCGTTATGCGGCACGGTGTACCCACTACGACGGGCAACGAGCGTCTCGGATGCTACTTCTGCAATGACATTTTTGCGCCATCGGATAGTTTGAGCGACAGAACGTTGGATCAGATGTGTACTGTTACAAGGCCAGGAGTAGCTCTAATAGCGTCTGGTCTGACTGCAGAGCTATTTATTTCGATAATACAACATCCACAGGGTCCAGAAGCACCTGCGCCGTCTCCTGCGCCTAAAAATTCTCTACGAGACAGTGAATTCCAGCATCCCCTTGGAGATGTGCCACATCAGATGCGTGGCTTCTTGCATAACTTTCAGCAGATGAATATCAAAGGGGCGAATTATAATTTTTGCTCAGCTTGTTCAGACCCTATTTTACGTGCGTGGGAAAAAGATGGCTGGAACTTTGTACAAAATGCGTTGAATGTTCACAAGTTTGTAGATGAAGTAAGTGGCTTGGCTGACGTCCAACGTAGAGCCAACGAAATTGCGGAAGATGGCGACTGGGACCTCGACGATGAGGGAAGTGTAGATATGTGAGTCAGATGATGGCATTGTTTTAGACTAAATATTACGAATGTTTCGTCTTATGACAGACTGTAGATAATTTTTTCCATAACGCTAGATTCTGCATAAATTGTTGCCCTAATGTACATTGCAAACACAACACTATTCTAATCATACATCAAGGGGATATCTGTGAAGACGCAAGTTCCAGTAGTTCCGTTTTACTCTTCCCGAAGTTATTTACATCCTTGAAAATTTTGGCCCACAACTCACCATGATGGGGATCTGCCACCACGAATTTTTCCATAAGATCGGTCCTCTCCTCCTCCGTTCCGTATGTCTGTAAAAACGCGTTCATCATCGCCCAATGGTCTCCAATATCAGGGTCCGCCTTGATAGCCTTTTCAAACCACGATTTTGCTTTGTCCGCTCGCCTCTCTGCCCAAAACAATCGAGCAATAGCAGCAATTAGAATTGGATCATTCTCGCATGTCTTCAACCCAGTTATGAGCCTTGGTTTACGCTGAGTTCGAGGCTCCATTGATACACTTTCCGCCCAGATCGACCCAGAGGTGGGGCATTCTTGCAGTGCTTTAGCCAATAGATTTTTCGCGTGATTGATATTATTTGCTCTCTTTTCTACTCTAATTCGTTCCAACCATAGCTCCGGTGATTTAGGATTCGCCAGTGCCGCACGCTCCAAAACGGATCTGGACCGAATAATAATACCTTGCGACTCCTCCAATCTAGACAGCAGAAGCCAGAGAGGGGCAGCTGTGGGACACGACTTCGTCCCAGATATATATGCCTCTCTGGCCTGTGCTATTCGGTTATTGGACTCATATATCTGGCCCTTCATCATCCAACACTTGGCAGACTTAGGATATTCTTGCAGAGCCTGATTGACGATCTCCAACGCAGCGTCCGAATCCTTTAGTTGGCGTTCTAGTACCACAGATTTAATCCAAACTCTTTCCGTGCCTGCTTCTTGACGCGCACGAGACAAGAGAAGTCTGGCTCGGTCATGCTGATTATTTTCCGCCTCGATATCAACAGCCGCAAGCCAAATATCTTCGTCGTTCGGATTATGTTCGAAAGCGCGGCTAAGTACCGACCGAGCACCTTCCAGGTCTGTAGAAGTAAGCTTCTCTTTAGAATAGAGAAGCCATAAATCTTTCGACGTTGGGCATGCCTCCACAGCACTCTCTAATACACCAAATAAAGACTCTTTTGAGCCATGCTTCTTCTCAAGATCTGTAGCTTCACGCCATAATATCTGCACAGACGGAAACACCCTCAAAGCGTACGCATAAATCGCTCTGGCTGTCTCATAACAACCGCGTGCAACTGAGCTACGAGCATCATCCAGCCAAATTGCTTCCTGATCCTCCTCTTCTAGACCTTGACCAAGTGTGGACCTAATTATGGCCTGACAAGTGACGATGGCACCGTCCTTTTCACAGTCTTCAGCTTCGGAGATCCACTGATCTCGTTCTAGCATACCACCACGACGCTGCAATTCGGCGATACCTCTTTTGATAACTATTTCTACCCTTGAATGATTTCCGGCATTTTCTTCAAGCTTCGCCGCGGCTATCCAAATCCGGTGAGAAGTACGCACAGCTTGTCTAGCCCTGTTTAAGACTTTTCGCGCATTTTCATCTGGTTCCAGTCGAGCTAATGCTAGCCAAAGATCAACAGATAACGGAATCAATTCTACAGCACGAGCTAGTAAAATTTTGGCATTAACGGGATCCTCTTCAAGATTAACAGCCTCTTTCCACAAGGTAACACTTTGCGGAATATTCTCAAGGGATTTTCGAATAACGCGCTTTTTCGCAATAAAATCAGTCTCCAACTTCATAGCTTCCAGCCAAAGTTTGACACTCCTTGGTAGATTCTGCACTGCCTTCGCCACAATTATCTTGGCATGTGCGGGTTGATTCATTCGCATATTTTCTAACCATACATCTTCATTCTTGGGACAATTATCACAGCCCTGTTGAATGAGTTTTCTCGCTGAAGACAACCTGTTTGCCTGTTCTTCCAACTTTGCTATCGCAATCCATCCATTGGCGTGTTTAGGATCCGTCTTGACAACCGACATTAATAGCACGCGATTCTTTGCAATACTACTGATCTCATCGTTCCGCGTGATGGTACTTGATAGGCTAGTTAGATATCCCTTGGGATCAATATTGGTCGATCCAGACACCGAATCAGTTCCAGCTTGATCTAGTCGCATTCCTAGCATCTTATCCTTTGCTTCAGAGATCTGTCGAAAGTCAGTAATAGTGCCATCCACAGTTGAGATGGTACCATCTGTTGTGTCGATCGTATTGTCATAGGAAGCTTGTCCTCGACTAGCGAGTATTGAGTCAGGTACTGCATAAAATCGCCGCTCTTGTTGAAGTATTTGTCTTCCACGTCGATTTCTGCCAGTAAGATCACCGACTTCTGGGATACTGGCCCATTCGTAATCAGTTACTGTTGAAAGCGCACGTTTAAGATCAGCGAATTGCTTCGACATTTTTGGATTCTTGAGTTCATACTCTTCTTGCTCTCGTCTTTCCCTGGCTTCCCTATTACGCAGATCGATTAGGCAAATGATCATTAACTATATGCATGTACTACGACGTACCTTCTAGCTTTTCGTCGAGAATCCATACGTTCATCCACCTCTTTATATATTCTATCCGCCTCCTCGTCTTCCTCGTCGTAGGTTCCGCTGGCAAAAAGACCTTCGTCATTTTCATTATCACGAAATCGTTCACTGTCATCTTCTTCGTCGACACTCTCTCCATTCTCCAGAGCCTCTGCTCTCTTTGCCAACGCAGCCTTGATGGCATCCTCTGACGGCCCTTCGCGTGCCGGGCCAATATCGGAGCGGGTAGTGAAGCCTGTGGCGCCGCGACCAAGGCCTGGGACGTAGTTTTCTGGCGCCGGTTCATTCAAAAAGTCCCGACGGGGAACTGCAAACATTATGATCAAATCCCTGGCGTCCGGTAACAAAACAGAGTCGAACGGACTTATTCAAAGGCAGTGTAGGACAAAGTGACGATGCAACGCCGCACCCAAAAGGTTTGTAGGGTAAATCCTATGCTAACTTCGGACTAGGTGGCGAAGTACTCACGTGACTATCCTGCTCGAGCCATGCGGCTCCAAAGAAGTTTGGAATAATGTTCATGCTACCACCAAACATAGACGAAAAACTGCCTAGAACAATATTATTGAAGAGGATCAGCCTTTGATTAGTGGTAGTATTACCTCTAATATGGGTAAGGTTACGTCGAAGAAGCGTAGCAATGCGTTGGCGCAAGCCAATATAGCTCCGGTTGAACGACTGAATATTTTTAAGATGAACACAGGGCTCGGTCAGCATATGCTCAAAAACCCACTAGTTGCTCAAGGAATTGTTGATAAGGCAGAAATTAAGTCGGCAGACGTTGTCCTGGAAGTAGGGCCGGGAACAGGCAATTTGACAGTCAAGATTTTGGAAAAGGCGAGGAAAGTTATCGCCGTAGAGATGGATCCGCGAATGGCTGCCGAAGTTACGAAACGTGTGCAAGGAAAGCCTGAACAGAAGAAATTGGAAGTTATCCTGGGAGACGTGATAAAGGCAGATTTGCCATATTTTGATGTATGCATAAGCAATACTCCATATCAGATCTCTTCTCCGCTTGTGTTCAAGCTCCTTAACCTTCCGCGCCCGCCGCGTGTGTCAGTTCTGATGTTTCAGAGAGAATTCGCGATGCGTCTTGTTGCCAGACCAGGTGATCCATTATATTGCCGTTTGAGTGTTAACGTACAGATGTGGGCTACCGTTACACACGTAATGAAGGTAAGAATCACGGCAGCTGTAGAAATGCTTCTATCTAAGACAAGTAGGTTGGAAAGAATAATTTCAGACCTCCGCCTAAGGTCGAATCCTCCGTTGTTAGGATAGAGCCAAAGAATCCTAGGCCACCAGTTGATTTCGATGAATGGGACGGTCTACTTAGAATATGCTTTGTCAGAAAGAACAGAGTAAGTTGAAATTCACCTCAATGGAGAGGTCTTTGGTCCGGCAAGGTTACTTACTGAGATTAGACTATCTCGGCGGGATTCAAGTCAACCGCAGTGACAGATATTTTAGAGAAGAACTATCGTGCGTATTGCTCTCAGAGTGACATTATGCTGGACGATGCCGTTCAGGTAGGTATATTAATCGACAGGGTATTGGAGGAAACGGGTATGAGCGACAAGCGTGCTGGAAAGTGCGATGAAGCAGATTTCTTAAAATTGTTATATGCCTTCCATCAGGTGGGAATTCATTTTGCTTAATGTATATTTTGCATTCCGGAGTTGGAGAACACCACGTTATGAAAATGTAACTTTGTGTAAATTTGTGTTTGGATATTATATGCACTGCAGTACCAAAGCTATGATCAAAAAAAACTCTTACGCCTAAACTCTCGATGCCTTGCTGAATCCTACTGCCGTACGAGCAGCTGTCTTCATGTTTGCGTGGGAACCGATTCAAGTGGCAATAGTTCCATTCGTGACCTAAATTGTCAACTAGCGACAAGTCTAAGAAGACTCTCTTCGGCTGTCTTCATATCCGGCAATAATAATTTGAAGCGGTCCGTCGTGCTATACTCCTCGTCTACACGTTTGTGAGATTCAGTCAGTTTCAGAGCTTGAGACTAGGTTTCGTTCCGGAGAAGAGTTGCTGGCAAGGTCAATAGGCTGATAACAGTTGAGCACATTTGTATCTGTTCTTCACGGTCCATGCCAATATTGATGTTGTTTAGATGTCCTAGGATAGGAAGTGGGGTAGGACCGGTGCTGGGAGCCTAATGGTGAGCCCCGTAACCAATAAATTTACCTACGTTATCACGCGCATGAAACGCGTCCTAGACCGTATAACCTGACTTTCCACCACTGGCTCCCATATTACATAGCGAATGTTTCATTTCATATTACTCCCCAACTATCCACAGTTAAAATTACAATCTCCGTCACACTAGCCTCGATGGATAATCTAAGTCCGCGCCCATGGTGGCGGCGCACTCGGTCTAGGGGGCTCTTGCTGGGCAGAAGCTTCAGGAAGATAGAACGGCAAAGCCTGGTATGCCGATGGCCTTGGTGGTCCGTTAGGTGCACGCTCGCGACAATCACGCGCGAAATGGCCGGCATTTCCGCAAATTCTGCATATGATATTTGCCGTGTAATTTCGCTGGTGCGGACAATCGTACTTCCTATGACCCAACTCACCACCTAACAAAATAGTCAGTATTAATACCGTTGTAAGAGATACTGCGTAAAGTTCTTACAGTTCTGGCAAGCCTGATTTTCGTCGTCTCTCAAAGTGCCGTTCAATGCGGCCAGCTCTCGCAATTGATTTCGTTTTAACTCATTCTCGCCTTCTGGAATCGAGGCAGCCTTGTAGGACAGTTAGAAAACCTTCTCAACAATATACAAACATCAATATATACCGATTCGATAACTTTGTTAACAAGTTTAATCGCCTTTTGCACTTTTTCTTCCGTGTCTGCAATAATCAAACAATGCAGGTCCTCTTCCAAATTTGATTGATAAGCGGCATCCGATCGACCTTTGCCTTCTTTGACTGACCCCTTGCCACGTATAGCAATTTTAGCACCCGATTCTTGCTCCATTTTCTTCAAAGTGTTCCCTCTTGGTCCAATTAATTGGCCAACTATTTCAAGTTAGGATTATTCTGAGGATTATAATCTCCAGAGGAACAAATATTACGTACTAAAGTTAATTTCAGGATAGTCATTAACAGGCACGAAGACTTTTTCCTGGGTCTTGAGAGGTCTTCTATAATCCGATGGTGGCCGGAAATCGGGAATTGTTCTCATAGCCTTTTCAACAAGCTTGTGGCGCTCATCTTCAAGCTTCTTCCTGTAACGAAATTCTCGCGTGTTGACACGCTTGCCATTGCTGTCATATTGTGGAGGGGGCGACGGCGACCTATGGCAAAATCAGACCTCAGAGAACACTTGTCACTGCGTAAAATTTACTCACCGTTCACCGTCTTTTGGCACCACGTCATTGATTCGTAACTTTTGAGAAATCTCCTCGATACGCAGATTCAATATGTACGCCTAGAGAGCGTTATTATTCTGCTCCATCGTAATCACACAAAAATTATATGTACCTCCACCTGTTCAGGAGTCATACTTCCAGTTATGCTCGTCGGCATATTGATCAAATTAGCGACATGATTCTCTTCAGCGGTTGCCCAACGGTTGCGCTTGCGCTTTCTTGGGCCCTCGCCCTCCCGGGAGGCAGATCGACCGCGCTTTTCCTCTGACACAGTCGGGGGCGGTGGTGGTGGTGGCTCCAGATGGTCCGGAGGCGGTGGGGGCGGCGGGACTACATCGGACGGAGGAGGTGGTGGTGGAAAGCTGTAGGCTGATGGAGGAGGAGGTGGCACGAAGGCATCGGGCATTCCACGGCGTCTGGCGCCCAGCGGAATATTATTCGTTCCTGAAAGACGGGATTGGCTATTAAATACTTAAAGATAATGGAAAATACGTACCTGTTATTCCGACCATGCTGACTCGCAAATTTTGCACAATAGTGATAGGTTTGCTATCGCAGCGAGATGATGGCGAAGATTAAAGCAGAAAATAATAATAAATGGGGTTAGGGTATAGTCTCGCAAAATTGAGTTCGCTGTCAAGTCGGCCAATCACAGCCAGTTGACAATCTCGGTTTCGTAGTAGCCTTCCTAAACATCTCATTACGATACTAGTCTCGGGTGATTTAGTCATGTCGTCTGGATTTGGACTCACTGGTGGCAAATCCCGCTGCTATAGCTGTGCGTATAACTGATTTTCTATTTGCATGTTGTTGCTAATCGTACGTATCGTCACAGTATGGGTAGACTTGGCGCAGTGCGAGAGCGAATTCAAGAGCGGAGCGATCGAACGATCAGCGTGTCAGACTAAGTTGGCTGACTTTGTTGAGTGCCTGGGCCACAAACGAGAGGTATGTGGATATATATTGTCTACATCTGGATCGGGATCCTGACAATACACGCATTGCAGAGGGCTAGGCTCGAGGAAATTCGTGAGCAATTTCTCGAGAAAAGCAAAGATGTTCCTCCAAGACGGCCTCAGAGAGGGCTGCTCGCTCTCAATCAAATTGAATAGATGGTGACATTGCAATATCAATAGACCAGGAGCTACACGACATCCATTATGTCAAACAATTACTCTTCGTGGAGGGTTCATGATAATTGACCGAAAGAGGGTCGATAATTGTTTGGATATGTACTATATGAAGGGAGTTTGTTTGTAGCCAATGCTCCAATTTGTATTACGCTGGAGCGCCTGTATTGTTATAGAGCGATACTTTGTTCCACACAGATTCCTTTGCAGAGGCATGAGAGGATTCGCCGCATGGCTGACCTTACATTTACCTATATCTCTTTTGTAGTCGGTTGGCCAACATCTGTCTCAGTGGGCCATATGTAATAGTAAAAGAAGCTACGCGACATCAAGGTAACTTTGCCAACGGTGTAGGGCAGCCCAATAGCGCCTAAAAAGGGGATTACTGACAGCGATTTTTTGTGGACAAGAAGCGCGACACTTACAACCCTACATATACCTTCGATATGGCTCCAACCAGCAGAAGATACGGCCGCCAAAAATTTTTCTTTTCACGTCGACGTATCAACATAGTGGGAGCCAATTTCACTCTATTTGTAGCAGTTTTCTAAATTCAATTGTGTCTCAGAATATTTATATACCAGTTGTGTATAGATATTCTCTTATTTTTTCTTAGACCGCTAATATCAGTTTTTTTTCGCCCGCCATGGCTGACCAGCAACTGACCGATATCGATGGAGATCAGATCGAGTCTAATTACGATGAGGTAGTTGACTCTTTTGATGATATGGATCTGAATCCGGAATTGCTTAGAGGTGAGTGATCTTATGACTCGTCGAACATCTCCTGGGAACCGGATCGATGATAAGGGCCCGTTATTGTTAAGGCTCGTAGCTACTTTATGTTGGCTCGGTCTAACGATAATAATATGCTTTTAATCCGCTGTGAGAATTTGCTGCTAACTACTATACAAGGTATCTTCGCATATGGGTAGGGACTATGATGACGCCGTACGTCGAGCAAGTTGAGAGTGAGCTAAGTTCAATCCAGTTTTGAGCACCCTTCGTCCATTCAGCAGCGTGCGATTATGCCAGTTATCAAGGGTTGGTAGTACTTGTTCTTCAGTTTCGTCGTATGATGGTTCTAAGAGAAATTTAGGCCGTGATGTTCTTGCTCAGGCCCAGTCTGGAACCGGTAAGACTGCAACTTTCTCGATTTCCGTGTTGCAGAAGATCGATCCGAGCGTCAAACAGTGCCAAGCTCTTATTCTCGCTCCCACTCGTGAACTTGCTCAGCAGATCCAGAAAGTAGTCGTTGCTATCGGCGACTACACTAACGTTACCTGCCACGCGTGCATTGGTGGCACAGCGATTCGAGACGATGTGCGCATTCTTCAAGAGGGCGTGCAGATCGTTGTTGGAACACCTGGTCGTGTGCAGGACATGATTCAGCGCCGCGCTCTTCGAACTGATAACGTCAAAATTTTTGTACTCGATGAGGCGGACGAGATGCTTTCTGTAAGTCGTGATACGGAAGTGGTAGACGGCGTGGTAGATTCTAACTAGAGTGTCAGCATGGATTCAAGGATCAGATTTACGATATCTTCCAGCTACTTCCTCCTTCCACCCAGGTTGTTCTTCTTTCCGCTACCATGCCCAAGGAGGTATTAGACGTCACTACTAAGTTTATGCGTGACCCTGTCAGGATTTTGGTGAAGAAAGATGAATTGACTCTAGAGGGTATTCGACAGTTCTACATTGCCGTTGAAAAGGAGGAATGGAAGTTGGATACTCTCACAGACTTGTATGAGACTGTTACTATCACACAGGCTGTGATATTCTGCAACACAAGAAGAAAAGTTGACTGGCTTACGGATAAACTGACTGCGAGAGATTTCACTGTCTCTGCTATGCACGGAGATATGGATCAAGCCCAGCGTGATATTATCATGAAGGAGTTCCGATCAGGCTCATCTCGTGTTCTCATCACCACTGACTTGCTTGCACGAGGTATCGATGTCCAGCAAGTCTCCTTGGTCATCAACTATGATTTACCAGTCAACAAGGAGAACTACATTCACAGAATTGGTCGTGGTGGTCGATTCGGTCGAAAGGGTGTCGCCATTAACTTTGTCACTAACGAGGATGTTAAGGTCATGAGGGGTAAGTTGCTGTGACAAATGTGGACACGTTACTCCAAGTGCTAACAGTGTAATGCTGTAGATATTGAGCAATTCTACAGCACCCAGATCGAGGAGATGCCTATGAACGTGGCCGATCTCATATAACTGTAAAATTACGGATAGTTAACTTTTCGCTTTGAATTTGTCATTTTTCCCTTCTTTCATTTTGTTACTTTATTTGTAGCCGGAGATGCCGTTCGCGGTGGTCAAAAATAGTTACGACTGTGGTAATGAACAATATGAACTAATCGAGCTTATTTCTTGGCGCTTGTTACTTTGTAGTTATAGATTATACAAGAAACATAAGTGTGCCTGGTTATTGGACAAACGTTGCAAGACTTTACAGCTGCAGAGACTGCACTTGTTGATTACCGGCAGCTTGTTGCCGCAAGGAGTAAATCGTGAACGACCCTCTCTTCCAGGTACAAAAGGACCAGTTAGGTCGTCTGAATTTTTAGGTGATGAAACGATCTGGGTTTTACTTAAGCTTTGTGGCCGAGGACTTTTTGAGCCGCACGGCTGCGTTGAAGGTCGGACAGTGTGCAGCCCAACTTATACGACCTGGCGATATTTCACTCGTTGTAGCTGACACAATCTCTCGTTTAAAAATTCTTTCCCTGGTCACAATTTGTCGCCGGAATTCATTTGTTTCCGCAACAATGGCTTCAAAAGGTATAGTAATAGCTCCAGTCGCAGACATTGGGGGAGAAACGTTTAAGATGATAAACCAAGTCAACTAATTTACTCGTTTGGAAGCTTCTCTGCGACCAATTGTTATTTCAGGACCATCTGGTATGTAGTTTATCTCTTTCTAGTAGATAACGGTTGCTGAAGACACTAGGTACTGGCAAGTCGACGCTTCTGAAACGGCTCTTTGCGGAATATCCAGATAGCTTTGGCTTCTCTGTCTCTCGTGAGTATTCATGGATAAGCCAATTAACCCACGGAACTGACCCAATCCATCGTATATAGATACCACGAGGAAGCCCAGACCTGGAGAGGAGGATGGGGTTGCATATCACTTTGTAGACAGGCCAACGTTTGAGAAGCTCATACAGGAGAAGGCTTTCTTGGAGAATGCCGAGTTTTCTGGCAATTACTATGGTACATCCATTAAGGCTGTCGAGGACGTTGGTACCCACGGAAAGACATGCATTTTGGATATTGATATGCAGGTATGTCTGTTGCACCACAGAAATTTTAATACAGGGAGTTAATCGTTGAGTGTATATAGGGAGTTATCTCGGTAAAGAAGACGGCCCTTAACGCGCGATTCCTCTTCCTTGCGCCACCTAGCCTCGAGATTCTGCGTACTCGCTTGGAGGGACGTGGAACCGAAAGCCCAGAGAGCGTGAAAAAGAGAATGGATCAGGCGGAGAAAGAAATGGCGTTTGCGGAGACCGGTGCTCACGATAAGATCATTGTCAACGACGACTTGGAGAACGCCTATAATGATCTCATATCTTTTGTTTTTGAAGAAAAGTGACGTCTGAATGTCAGCTGCGACTGCTGCGGTGGGCCAGAACTATGATGAGCCAATGATATAGACTTAATAATACTAATAGCAATGGATTATTGTGAGGGATGTATTGCGATTGAGCCCCGTTCGTATATGGTGCAATAACGCACTACGTAATACAATCTACATTCGGAGTCAATGGACCATGCGGAAAGGTTTACCAGGCTCCCACTCCTTGAGTGCTTCCCTAATACTAACCCAATACTTTAACGTCACCGTTGACTCCTTGGCTCTCCTAAGATCCTGAGCATCGAAAGATTCCTCTACTTCCTTCTCGGTTTTACGTATTCGAGACTCTATACTTGAACTTAGATCCGCGGCCCGCTCTTCGGATTGGCAATTCTCTATCTCTTCTAGGAGATCGTACACTTCCATCAGTAGCTCTGGATCCTGCGGCATATTCTGACCAGCATTTTCCTCAATGCCCATACCCACCGACTCCAGCAAATACAGCGCTCTACTCAATGGAGATGCAAGTGTTGAATACGCTTTATTTAGCTGTGATGATGCTGACTCATACTGCGACTTGTCTGCTTCTGTTCGTGCCAGATCGGGGTGAGTCTTAGACTGTAGTTTCAAGAATTCACGTCGAAGCTTCCGTACGTCAACTGCAAACGGCCCATTTGGTGGCGCACCTGACTTTAATGTCTGCGGAAATAGCGAATAATACGACGGTTCTCTCTTCCCACTTTCGACGTCTTTGTCGCACATATATGAAGACTTCCGAAACTGTCTGAGCGACGACGGAACACAGCATTGCCGCAATGGCACCAGCCTGTCGAGCGACACAAGTCTACCAAATCGTGCGTAATAGCGTGACAAATTCATATCGAATACAAGAGGCAACTCACATACAGCATATAGATGAATAGGTGAGTCCTCTGGTCCCAGGCCCAGCCGCTCTGTGTCCGGGTAACAACCAAGAGTTAGGTCCGTAGCGCGTACGCTGTGCCGTCAGCCGCTGACACATAGTTAACGTCCGGCCAACAGACTAACAAAATCTGCACTAACTTATAAAACTTACTTACCAATTATTCCATAGCATTACTATTGCGCCACATTTATGCCTTAACGTCGGCGCAATTCAAAGTTACTATGTCCATGCCAAATTATTCAATTGAACAACTCCACCGGACAGCACGCGTCGGCCACGCGTCGCGCCAAAAAAAAAAAAAAACGCTGCGCCTCTCTCATTTCATTAAAAACAAAAGACACCCCAATTCCTTTTGCTAGCCACGGGTTCTTGAGACTCGTGGAATATTTGCGAGAAGTATTTCTTCAGGACATTCTTTTCCTGAGGAAGCAATTTCCACATCTGCCGTTGTGGCATAATTCGTTGTTTGCAGATCCTATGTTTATCGAATGGGAAAAGCATTTCTGGGAGTTATACCGGGAGCCGGATGCTGAAGGAGTAGTTTCGACAAGGTTGCAGACTGCCATACCCGACGTCGCCACAACGATCACGAACCTCCATAATGGTCTGGCAACCAAAATTGATTGTGTCTACGACGTCGTCACCCGGGGAATGTCAGAGCTCCATGACGCAGTTGCTCTCAGTCAGCAAGAGACCCGCCAATTGGCGTCTCGGCTGTCAGCTATGGAAACTGGATTCAGTTATATTCGTCACGGTGGGTCACTTGTTACTGCGGCAGCCGCTGCTGGGGCCTCCGGAGCTCCTATTCCTGGCCCGTCTTCCATAATACCCCACCCACCGCCCCCACCACTATCTATTCCTGGAGATACCGGTAAGGGCTAGGGTTTTGAAGGCTCAGGGCTAAGGCACATGTATTAGAGATATTTCGCCACCAGGTTCCTTTAAAGTTCCATAGGGTTGATTACCCTTTTAAGCTGTTACCCGGATGACAACCGCCCAAATAGGCATAAGTTGAAGTTGAGGTACTTCCAAAGTTCCTTTACGTTAAGGAAAAGTTAAGGAACAATTTATCCTCTTTTAGGAAATTCGACCATCCCCAATTAGAAC